>JAAAKG020059323.1:0-17927 GCA_010014905.2 Druon quercuslanigerum | reverse complement strand
AACAAAGAAAAAAAAGAGATTTGGTTTAAAAAATTTAATAATAAAAAAAAAATTGAAATATTTTTTTTTTTGGGGGGGAGGGGGAGGGGAATAGATACCGAATCAAAGGTTGTCAGCGAGGGAGAGTGAGAGGCCAAAAAACGACCAAAATTATTAACGTGGTTTATAGATGATCCGATAACAAAAGAAAATATAATTAATTAAAAACAGTAAAAAATTCGAAAAAATTGATTGAATTCAGTAAGTTTGAAATGAGCTTCGAAAAATCTCAAGAAATTCAAAAAAATATGATGAGATGCCTAAGAATTCAACATAAAATTTGAAAAGCTTCAGGATAAATTTAAAACTAAAAGAAAATCAAGAAAATCCTCTGAGTTGAGTAGGATTGAGTGAATTAAAAACAATTCATAGGATTCAAAAGATTTAAAAATAATGCAGGATAAATTAATAAGAATTCAAGATTAATGCTAATTAAATTTAAATGAACTGAAAAAATCTTTGCATATCTCGTCAACTAGTTAGACATTATAAAGTCCAGTGAAATTCTATGAAATCTTAAAATATCTCCTGAACTCCTGAAAAATCTATTAAAATGCCATGAGTGCCTTTGAAATCATAGAAATCCTTAAGAATCTTATAAAATCCCATGGAATCTTTTAAAGTATTTTAAAACCTTATAGGTCCTTTTAAATCGTCTCAGATCTTCCTAAATTCTAAGAAATTCTTTACAACCGCATGTCATTGCATTTTTCTCAAATCCCTTATAATATTTAAAATCCTGAAAAATCTCTTGAAACCTTCAAAATTCAATAAAAACTTTATAAAAATCCTACAAAATTCTTGAAAATCTTTTTAAATTCATAGGAATCTATTGAAATAGTTTTAAATCTTTAAAAATCTTGAAATCCGCGGAAGTATTTCGACATTTCTTGAAACCTTTTAGAACTCCCTTAAAATCCCCAAAAATGTATGTCAATCTTTAAAATTCTCTAAAAGCCTTTTAAATGTTGCAAAACCTTACAAAATTCCTTGAAATCATAAAAAAGGTTTTTTAATTTCTGTAAATATTTGGAAACCCACAGAAGTCTTATGCGATCTCATAGAATCTTTTGAAAATCCTTAAAATTCCGTGAAAGTCCCTTAAAATCCAATACCCTGGAATTAAAATACCATGAACGCTTTTAAAATTTCTTAAATTAATTAAAACCTCGGAAATCTTATAAAAAACACTGGTCCAATAAACTAGTTTCATATTTTAAATTAATTGTATTTTAATCTCTTGAAAGGCCTTGGTGGCTTTTTAAATATCCTGAAATCTTTCAAATCCTTTGCAATTCCTTCAAATCTCTTGAAACTTTTCAAAAACCTTGAAAATGCCTTAATATCCTTTCAAATTTCCTAAAATATTATAAATTCTTAGATATCCAATTAAATCACAAAAATAGATCGAAAATTTCAACTCCTTTAATTTTCTTCGAATCTTTAGAAATTTTTTTAAGTTCTTTAAAGTTCTATTTGTACATATTTGGAAATATTTGGAATTATTTGGAAATATTTTTAAATCTTTGAAATTCTACAAAATCTCTAAATTGTTGGCAATAAATTCTTTGAAATCTATTAAAATATAAAATTGAACTACCTATAGAACTTTTAAAATCATTTATGTCAGCGGAAATGCCTTCGAATATTAACAAATATTCTGAAATAATGCAGGTCATTAAAAATCGTTTCAAATCTTCGCAATTTGTAGGAAATTCTTTAAAGCCCCATTGCATTTTTTTTAATACCTTGAAATTATTCAAATCCTTGTTAATTGCTGTAATATTTATAAATTACTTGAAAATGCTTCGGAATCTTTTTAAATACCCTAAAATCTTTCAAGAATCCGTACTTTTAATCCTTAGAAATCCCTTCAAATTACGTAAACCAAAAATTTCTTGGAATCTTTCAAAATCCCCTAAAATATTTCAAAAGTATTCACGAAAATTCAAATATAGGTATAATCCTGAATTAATTACAAATCCATGAATTAATTGATTGAAAAAGTTACGAAAGACATCTTTTCATTAGGAAAAGTTACTATAGTCACTTTTATCTTTAAAAAATACAGTCCCCGATTTCCAGGATTCCCGCTGTCTTGTACTTAAATTTTAAAGAGTTAGTAAAATAATAGAAAAAAATAACAATTTTAAATTAATTCCAATCAGATTTATACCTTCGGCTAATTTCTTCAACTCGGTGTGTTGATCGAGAAGGGATTTATTACATCGACGACCCCATGTTTGTCCACTGTCGTCTTCCTCTTCATCTCTTTCATTCTCGCTGCTACTTTTGCCACCAGCCGGATTTGAGGCTTCATTTTTTAGTTGCCCAAGTCTGCCAAGTTTCATGAGCTGTTGTTTTTGTCGCTCTTTCACAGGTACATAAGGTACATAATTATCATCGGATTCTGAATCGCTATTTTCTTTAATATTCCGCCGATACCTCTGAAAAGTGATAGATTATTTAAGTACAGAATTATTTAAATTATATATACATATATATTATTTATTTATTAAGAAAGTAAACAGTAGGGTTAAATTTAATCTACACTTGACAATCCAAAATACTCTCGAAAAATGAGAAATTGGGTGATTTTTCACAACAATAGGGGAATAATAGGAAAATACTTTTTTTTTATAACATGTGGATAACATGTTAAATTTAATTTAAAACGCTTACGATTCGTCGGATTACAAGTAGAAATATATTGAATTTTTTAAGAAACACATGAACTTTCAACCAAATAGTTAAATTTTGAACCAAAAAATATCAATTTTCAACGAAAAATGAAATACTTAGATGTTCAGAAAAAACAACAAATTTTAAACAAAATAGATAAATTTTCAGCCGAAGAGTTGAACTTTTAATTAAAATTTTTCATAAATTGCAATCAATATCAATCAATTTCAATTAGAATCATTAAAAATTTACAATTTTAAATCAAAGACAATTAAATTCAACCAAAAAAGGAAAATTAAAAAAAAATATTTTCACATAAAAAAATTCTACAGGACAGTTCGATTTTCAACCCCTGAATACGAAATTTCAACAAAAAAGTAAATTGTCAACCAAATAGTTGAATTTTGGACCCAAAAAAACAATTTTCTACAAAACAATTGAATTTGATCCCAAAAATAGAAAATTTCATTTAACAAAAGTTCATTTTCAACCCAATAGTTGAATTATTAACAAAACAAGTTCATTTTCCACTAAATAGTTAAATTTTATATTAAAATGCCTGGATTTTCAAGCAGATAGTTCAATTCTCAACCAAATTGCTGAGTTTTCAACCTAAAAATATGGTTTTTTCACAAAACACTTGAACTTTCAACCAAAAAGTATGACCTTCTAACAAAATAATTATATTAGTAAGAAAATGCTTTAATTTTTAAACAAAAATTGGCATATTCCACAAAAAAACGTGAATTTTTAAAGAAGTGGTTGATTTTTCAAATAAAAAAGGTTAAATTTTAACCAAAAACATTTAAATGTTCAAGCAAATATTAGAATTTTTATTTTAAAAGACGCATTTTTCATAAAACAGTGGAATTTCTTACTAAACAGTTTATTGTGAACCAGAAAGCATAAAACTTTAAACAAAATGACACATTCCTACCAAATTATAAATTTTTAATAAAAAACGACGAAATTTCTACCCAAAAAGACGAATGATGAACCAAAAACTTGAATTTTCTACCAGAAAGAAGACTTTAAAAAAATTAAATTTTTAGCCAAAAAGTTGAATCTCCAGTCTGCAAAAATGAATTTTCAATCAAACGGTCCACTTTTTAAACAAAAAAGATTAAATTTCAGCTGCATTTTCAAACAAACAGTTTAATTTTCAATTCAAAAAGACGCATTTTTTAAAAGACAGTTGAATTTTTAAGAAAGCTATTTATTTTCAACCAAAATAGATTAATTATCGAACAAAAAAAAAAATTTTCAATAAAAAAGGAAGAACTTTTCATAAAAAAGATTAGAGTTTAACAAAAAAAGTCGAATTTACTTCAAAAAAATATTACTTTTTTTTTAAAGTAAAATTTTTCACACAAAAATTTAGTTCTCAAGGAATAACTGAATTTTCAACCAATTGGTAGAATTTGAGAACGAGAAAAATTTAATTCCAACCAAAAGCTGTTGTATTTTCAAACAAATAGTTAATTTTTCAATTCGAAAAGACCCATTTTTTATAAAATAGATGAATTTTTAACAAATCATTGTATTTACAAAAAATAAAGATGAAATATCTATTAAAAACACAAATTTCTGATAAAAAAGGACGAACTTTCTATAAAAAAATATAAATGTTCAACAAAACATTTTAATTTCCTACACAAAAAAGACGACTTTTTACGAAAAGAATAGAATTTTTCAAAAATTGAAATTTTCATCACGTGACTACATTTTTAATCAAATAATTAAATTTGCACTTACAAATAAATATTCAAACACATGGTCAAATTTTTAAACAAAAAACGTTAAACTTCAACCAAAAACAGTTAAATTTTCAAACAAACAGCAGAAATTTCATTCTTTTTCATAAGACAGTTCAATTATTTAAAAAAACACTTTATTTTCAACCAAGAAAGATGAGTTTTTCATCAAAAAGATAGCGTACCTACAAAAATGTAAATTTTCAATAAAAAACTACAAACTTTTTATCCAAAAGGACGAATGTTTAAAAAAACAGTTGAATATTGCACCACAAAATCTTACTTTTTAACCAAATAATTAAATTTTCAACAAATAACTAAGAACAAATATTTTTTAAAACATTTTTCATAAGAGAGTTGAATTATCAACAAAACAGTTTATTTTAAACAAAAAATGATGAATTTTCAACCAAAAAGATGGCAGTCCTGCAAAAATATAATTTTTAATAATTTTTTAATAAACGAAAAAGTTTAATTTTCTACCAAAAAGATGAATTTTTAACAAAATCACTAAATTTTCAACAAATCATTGTTTTATTTTTTATTTAAAAAAAAATGAATTTTTAATAAAAAAGATGGAATTCCTACCAAAGAAGATAGGTTTTCCATAAAAAACGACGAACTTTCTATCTAAAAATACGAATGTTCAAACAAATAGTAGGATTTGTAATTAAAAAAGATGAATTCTGAACCAAAAATATAATAGTAGTCTTTTTAATTTTCTTATTGGGTTCCATTAATTTAGTTCGAATTTAAGCGACAAACTTTAAAAGTGGTAGTTTTCTTGAAAAAAGGGGAAAAAAAGAATTACTTAAAAAGAAGGAAAAGATAGAAATAGGAGAAGTCTGCAAAAAATAAAAGATCCTCTCCATCATATTTTGAAATTGAGATTTATGATTGACATATATTTTTGTTATACTTCGAAAAAAGTAGGATGTCCAAATAATTTGTACGATTTGTAATTTTCAATTGAGAGGCTTAAGTATATGTGAACAGAAACATACATATTTAAAATTATAATAAGTTTAATGTACTATCTGCTCAAAAAATGCACATCAAGATTAAAACATTAGGGTAAACGAATTATTTTCGTTCGATTCAATTAGCACTCAAATGTGAAAATAAATAACGGAGTTTTTTAACAATATCATGACCAAAAAAAATAATTTTAATAATGACATACCTTTATCGGCGGGGGGTCATTTCCTTGACTCATTTTAAAATACTTTTGTCACTTGATTATTTCTTTTTTATTCAAAAACCCCCTTAAATAATAAGTGACTTATAGAAACGTTTCCAAACGTCAACAACCTGAACAACAAATGAGTTTGACATTTCTAGGTTATGTTAGGATATCGAATAGAACTTCTCGCAAATGCTTTCGATACTCGACAGTTTCCCATTTGAGAAATGATTCAAACTTCAAAATTCTTTTATTTGAATGCTTTCAATTTAAACTACGTTTTTCGACTACATCTGCATCAATTTCACAGATTTAATCAGTACGAATATACTCTCTGTACCTATTCAAAACTTTCTTTAGGAAATATTACACAACATCAAGCGCCAACGTCAACAAAGTAAACAAAGAAGCATGTGCAAAACATGCGAGTTTGACATTTATTTGTAGGTTATGTTATGATATCGAATCGAAATTCTCGCCTCGCAAATGCTTTCGATACTCGACAGTTTCACGCAAGGAAGGCAACCCATAACCTCAAAAAAGTTCGTCTGTCGTCGAATTGTTCGAGCATTGAGTCAAAGTTACGAAACGTTTGTATAGTTTGATTCCTTTTTATTGGTAAACGTAGACGACCGTTGTAAAAATGTCCTATAGAAAAGAAATAGAGGAAATGAAAGTAATGAAACCTCAAATTGAAAGAGCTGTTCACAAGTTCCTCGGCTTCGGGGAACCTTCGATTGTCAACACTGCTGTCAATTGTATTAATTCTGGATTTGATAAACGCAAAACGGCAGGTCAGTTATATCATAATTATGTATTTAAAAATTCCATTTTTTTTTCTATTTCATACAAAATATTATTTTTATTCCGTCTATAAGTAATGCTTGCATGTACCTAGAAAAGCATATATAATTACAGTCCTTTCATCATGACTGAAAGTATTTTCAGTATGTAGATATTGTTCATGGAATCATAAAATTTATTCAATACAGAGGATATCAGTGCAGGCTTTAGACTTACCTAATTATTGTTTGATACTATTTTCTCACGATTTCTTTCATTCTCCTTAAAAAAACATTTTTTCTCTTCCTTAATTGGTTACTAATTTAATTGTATTTTTAATAAGTCATATTTTTTTGTAGAAAATTGAACTGTTTTGTTGAATATTCATCTTTTGGTTAGAATGTTCGTCCATTTTTATCGAAAATTTGTCTTTTTAATGAATAATTCATATTTATTTTTTTGAAGTAAAATAGTTTATTACAAATTTAACTGTCTTATAATAAATGCGTCTTTTTGAATTGATAATTTATCTATTTGTTTAAAAAGCAACTTTTTTTGGTTGAAGTTCAGTCTTTTTCGTTTGCTAATTCGACCGTTTGGTTGAAAATCCAGTTATTCGCTGTTTTTTTGAACAATATTTTTTTTTATAGAAAGTTTTTTAGTTTAAATTTAATATTTATCCTCTGAAAATTCTACTAGTTGGTTGAACATTTATTTTGGCAGGCTGCAAATTAAACTTTTTGATAAAAAAGTGAATTATTTTGTTAAAAACACTTCTTTTTTTTTTAGAAAATTCACCTTTTCTGTTGAACATTCTCCTTTTTTGGGTCAAAAATTCATCTGTTTTTATCGGAAATTTTAATTTTGGTAGGAATGCCAGTTTTTTGTTCAAAAGTTCATCCTTTATGGAGGAAAATAAATTGTTTTGTTAAAAACTTAATTATATTATAAAAAACGCGTCTTTTGCGAATAAAAATTCAACTGTTTATTGTTAAAGCTTAATTTTTTTATTAATTCCACCATTTTATTGAAAATTCATTTTTCCAGGCTGAAAATTCAACTATCTGGTTAAAAATATACTTATTTGTTAAAAATATAATTATTCTGTTAAAAACTCCACTCTCTGTTGAAAATTTATCTGATTTAGGGCCGTCAAAAAATGTTAATCCTTAAACTGAAAAGCTAAGCTTACTGAGAAAATTAATTTTGTAGCAAAAAAAGATAAATTCTCAACAAATTGCTTCAATTTTCAACCAAACAGTTAAATTTTTTAACTAGAACATATCAATTTTCAACCCAAAATTGAATAGTTGAATTTTAATTTAAAATAAGTAAATTCAATCAAAAGTAAATGAACTTTTTGCAAAACTGTTACATTTTTTATCAAATTACTGAATTTTGAAGCCAAAAAGAAGAATTTAAGAGTTTTCTACAACACAGCTGAATTTTCTACGTGAAGATACTAATTTTTCTCATAAATTTAATAATTGACATTTGAACCAAAAAATGTTTTATTTTTAAATAAAAATAGTTGAATATAGTTATGAAAGACAAATCGAGAAGATTATTTTTATATTATTAATGTATAATCTTTTATAATAGTTTTTTAACAAAATAGTAGAATTTTTAACTATAAAGATCAACTTTTAACAAAAAATAAATTAGTTAATTTTTTTTGCGGATAATTAATTTTCAATAATAATATGAAGGAACAAATTTTCTACGACACAGTTGAATTTTATACCATATATGTAGTTGAATTTTATAACAAATTCTGGAATTTTTAATCCAAAATGAAGAATTTTCTATAAAGCAGTTGAATTTTGAACAAAATAGTTCCATGTTCAATTTTAAAATTTAATTCTTAACCAAAAGAAAAACGAATTTTGAACTAAATGCTATAGTTGACGTTTCAACAAAAAAGATTTTGATTGAAAATAAAAAAATGTTGGATTCAACCAGCTTCGAATTTTCAACAAAATGCATAAATTTTCAACCAAATGTTTAAATTTTTCACCAAACTCTTTAATTTTCAATCGGCACATACCAATGTTCTAAAAAAGAGTTGAATTTTTAGTAAAAAAAAACTTCATTTTCAACAGAAAATATGAATTTTGCACCAAGAAGATTAATTTCATATAAAAAAAGATGAATTCTCAACAAGTTACATAAATTAAATTTTCTAACAAATTATGAAATTTCCAAGACAAAAAACGAACTTTCTATAAAAGAGTTCTAATTTCAAGAAAAAATTTTAATTTTGAATATAAAAAATTAATTTTCAATCCAAAGAAAAATGAATTTCCAACTAAAATTATGAGTCTTCAGCCAAAAGAATTAAATTTTAAGGAAGTGTGTATTATCTTAAAAATTCCACTATATTGTTGAAAATTGGAGGATTTTGTTAAAAAGCGTATATTTTTCTAAAATTAAATTGTTTTGATGAATATTCCTCTAACTGGACAGAAAATTCGTCCTTTTGGAGTGTCAATTCATATTTTTTGTCGAAAATACAACTGCCACCAAAAATTTAATTATTCGGTTGAAAACTCAACTGATTTTGTTGAAGTTTAATCTGTTTATTTTTTTTTTAAATTCATCCATCTAAGTTGAAAATTCCATAATTGGGTTAAAAATTCATCTTTTTGTCGAAAATCTGTCATTTTCAGAATTCATTCTTTTGGATTGAAAATTCATCTTCTATGCTTATAATAAATATATTTGAAATATATAAATTTAAATTTGAAATTGTTTTATTCCGTTGAAAAGAATAGTATATTAAAAATATTACAAGTTTTAAATGCTGTCATTTAAATAAGAAAAATTTATTAACCAATAATCTATAAGACACATTAATGGATTTTTCATACCTAGTATTTCTCACATTTTCACTATTAATTTGTTCCACTTTAAAAAAATTGGTTTTTGTTATTTCGTTCTTCCTGTTGGTGTTTTTATGCATTATGTTTAAATTGAATCATTAAAAATTCAGTTCAAAATTTAAAACAAATATATTTTTTTACATAAAATTAATTGTGATTTGTATTTTCAGACAAGCTTTCGGCGCTTTTGGACGATAGGAAGGCTGTAAAATTAACCGAAAAAATATTCATCATATATGACGACACCAAAGCTAAACAAAGAAGCAAAAAGCGGTCTCACTCTGACAGTAAAGATAAGGAAAAAGATGCAAAGAAAGCTAAAATTAAGGAAGATGGACATAAGAATGACAAAAACGATAAAAGTGATAGAAATGACAGAAGTGACAGAAATGATAGGAACGACAAAAAGGATAAAAAAGAGAAAAAGGATAAAAATGACGATCGCGCCTCTGATCAGGTATATATTTTCACAATTTTTACATCTTAATGTAAATTATATCATTTTTTTATTATTATTTATGTAGTTAGAATTCAGCCGCTAAATTAAAAAATCATATTTCTCATTCAAGAACTCTAATCATATCGTTTTGTAGATTTTTGTGGCATCTGCTCAAAAAAAAATGCCCTTACATTAAAGATATTCATGAAAAAAAAGGAAATCAGGTAAAAGTCAGGAATTTTGAAGAAATAACAAAATTCGGAGAATTTCTATAAAAATAAGTAACTTTCCAGAATAATCACCCTTTTTAAAGATAAATTCACTATAATCAAAGATTTTTCAAATTTAAGAGTATTTTTATAAATTGCATTTTCAAGAGCTTTTAAAAAGTTTCGGGACTTTTCAAAGGATTTGTAATGTTTTCGGGTATTTTAAAAGATTTCGAAGAATTTTAAAGGATTTTATGTTATGTTTGAAACAAGCAAGGATTTTTCAAGGGCTTTGAAATGGTTAAAATAATTTTCTCAATATTTTTAAGGATTTGAAATATTTTAGGGTATTTCAAAAGATTCCAAGGGATTTTATTAAATTGTTTAGGATTGCAGTGCTTTTAAGGAATTTTAAAGCTCTTAAGGTATTTTAATAAATTTTCAAGGATTTCAGGGGTTTTATAGCTTTCAATAATTAAAAGATGTTTAACGAATTTCAATATTTTACGGTATTCTAAAAGATTCTAAAAAATTCCTAATTGATTTACGTAATTGAAGGGAATTTTAAAGAATTATAAATATTTTTAGGTATTTGAAAATCTTTGAAAGTGCTTTCAAGAGATTTAAAAATTTTTCAAGGATTTTAAATATTTTAGGACATTTCCAAATATTTCAGTGATTTTAAGGGACCTTGAAAGATCTCATGGTATTTAAATTTTTGTTAGGATTTCAGGAAATATCGTCAGTTTACATGTAATTTCATGGAGTTTTATAATATTTTATTTCAAAGAATTTATTCACAAAAATTAGAAGATTTCATAGAATTTCAAATATTAAACGTTTTTTCAAATATTTTTATAGAATTAAAAGATTTTATGTTACTTCAGAAGATTGTAAGAAATTTTCAAGTTATGTCGACATATTGAAGGGATTTCGAAGAATTTAAAAAATTTGAGGGTATTTTTAAAAACTACAAGTAATTTTCATGAGCTTTAAAAAATATCAGGGGATTCGAAAAGATTGTAAAGGATTTGAAATATATTAGAATATTTAAAAATATTCCAAAGAATTTTTCATTTATTCACGCAATTCAGTTTGATTTCAAAGGATTTGAAACATTTCTCGGTATTTTAAAATATTCTAAAGCATTTTCAAGAGTTTAACCAAATTTAAAGGATTTCAAATGATTGAAAATATTTTAGCGTATTTTAAAATATTTCAAGGCATTTTCAAGAGATTAAAAAAATGCAAGGGATTTCCGAGAATTTCAGTGATTTTAAGTAATTTAAAATGCTCAAGATATTTTAATTAATTTTAATTTTAATCATATTTTAGTGGATTTCAAAGAATTTATTCACAGGAAGTGTTGGACTTCATAGGGCGTCAAAGATTTTACGAGATTTTTAATTGTTTTTTTGCAATTCACTTAGAATTCAACCCGAATTCTTTTGAGTTCTTTGGAATTATCCTACATTTTTTTCAATATTTTTAATTCTGCTCAATATGATTGATTTTTAAGAAATTTAAAGAAATGATTAATTATGTTTTCAGCATTATTTAATTATTTATTTAATCTATCTTGCTAAAATATTCAAGAATATCTTGTGATATTAATTACATTTCTATAAAATAAAAAGGGACCTTTTTTTCTAATAAACTCGCGAAAAATCATACCTGGAAAAAGCTCGAGATACCTGGAAAAACCTGGAACTGTCAGGGAATTTTTTCCAGGATTTGAGTAGACATCCTGAATAACTCTTTTTTTCTCTCTCTGCAGATTACACAAATGATGAAGAACGCTAAGAAGGAAATTTCAGAACGACAAAAGGTATTGGACGCGATTAAAAAGGATGACGCTCCACCGGTGAGACCGTCTTTTAGAGCTCCAGAGACATTGCAATCGGTCAGCAGCATGTTCAATCACGGCTTACTTACCAAATCTGACTCAGAAACAGCTCGAAAGATTGCCCTTTTAAACAATAGTATTGTGAGTAAACTGAATTCAGGTTTGCTAGCCAGCATAATGGCAACCAAGCCCACTCCTCTCATTCTCGATGAATCTGGCAAAACGGTGGACGTCACTGGAAAAGAAATTCAACTGACCCAGCCGGTGCCGACTCTGAAGGCTAACATTCGTGCGAAGAGGCGGGATTTATTTAAGACACAGATGCAAGAGTCAAAACCGGAGGAAATACAAGAATCGACATTTTTTGATTCAAGGATTGGTGTGAAGCCGGCGATTCGTCTCAAGCGAGCGCTGAAATTTCACGATCCGGGAAAGTTTCAGCAACTTGCTCACAAGATCCGCATGAAGGCGCAACTTGAAAAGCTGCAAAACGAAATCAGTCAAATCGCGAGAAAAACGGGTATTAGTTCCGCGACGAAATTGGCCCTGATTGCTCCAAAGACCGAGGCTTTAAATGAGGATGTTCCCAATATGGAGTGGTGGGATTCTGTTATTTTAGTTGCCGGATATCCCTGCGAGGAAGACCTAGCGGCGATCAAGATTTCTACTATTACAAATCTGGTTGAACATCCGTTTCAAATACGATCACCAAGTGAGTTTTTAAACACTTTTTCAACATTACCTGTCCCCTCTGATTGTTCGAGGGTGGCCAGGTGGCTTGATCGGAAAATCAGTACATTAACCCACTTTTCATCCCCTTGAAACAATAATTGCCCTCGCCCCTGATGCAATTTAATTTAAGGTGCTTTGTTTAAAAAATCTGGGTGTGCTACAAAATACCAGTTTTGAAATTCCTTAAATTTCACTTACTTTTTCCGAACCAATTTTTCATTTTTCCTGCCCGTTATAAATTTGTCTTTCAAGGTAAATTTTCAACTAAAGATATTCACGTTCCACTATAGAAAAAATTCTAACCAATCAGATTAATTTTGTATAAAAGAAACAAACAATTTTTGACAACTTACTTTAATTTTCAACCGGAAATTTTATTTTTAATCAAAGAAATGAATTTTCTACTAAGTTGAGGTATCTTTAACAAAAAATGAATTTTCTACCACACAAGACGATTTTTAACAAAATACATGAATTTTTAACTAAAACAGATACATTTTCAACCCAAAATGTAATAGGTATGTTTACATTTAAAAAAATTAGTTTTTAACCATAAGCAACGTCTTTTTATCAAAATAGTTAAATTTTCAACAAAGGAAATTAATTTTCTGCTAAATTTTTATCTAAAGAAAACAATTTTTAACTATAGTTATGTATCTTCAATAAAAAAAAGAATTTTTAACCAAGCAGTTGAATGTTTGACAGAAAATAAGAAATACTTGCATTTTCAACTCCCAAAACATAAATTATTAACCAAAAAAAGAACAGTTACATATTCAGTTAAAAAATTAATTTGTAACCAAAAGAAAACGAATTTTAAACAAACAACGAAATGCAAGGATTTTCAACTAAAAAATATGAATTGTCAACCAAAAGTCAAATAGTTAAATTTGTAGTTAAACAATTAATTTATAAACCAATTTAAACAAAATTGTCGACGGGAAATGTAGTAGTTGATATTACTACAAAACGTATTTTTATTTAAAACCAAAAACAGTTGAATTTAACTAAGAATTTATATTTTCAGACAAGAAAGATACAATTTCTACAGTAGTCAATAAAAACAAAAATTTCCTCCAAAATGTTGAATTTTCATGCCAAAAATTCGAATTTTCTACACAGCAGTTTGATTTTCAAAACAAAAATATGCAATTTCAACAAAAGAATTAATTTTCAACCAAATAGTTTCGTTTTTAACCTCCAAAAGACGAAATTTGGAACCAAAATAGGAATATTCAAGAGAATAGTTAAAAGTAATTGATCAAAAAAACAATTATTTAATCCGAGCAAATGCATTTTTAGTGGCAAAAGTGAAATTTTTACGAGATCAGATAAACTTTAAAACCAAAAAGACGAATTTTTAACCAAAAAAGATTTTTTTACAACAAAGAAAAAAGTTTTTATCTAAAGTGTTGAATTTTCCTATCAAAGACGATTTTTTACAGAAAAGTTAAATTTTCAAGCCGAAAATATGAATATTTAACAAAAAAGTGATTATGTGATCAAATAGTTTAATTCTTTAAACCGAACTGTAACATTTTCGAACAAGAAGGTTAATTTTCTACAAAAATACGACGAATTTGAAGAAAAAGACATGCATTTTCAACCAAATAGTTGAATTTTAAGCTAAAAAAAGCAGCTTTCAAGAAATAATGGAATAGTGAAAGTTTCCTTCAAACAAATAAATTCTCAACCAAAAAAGAACGAACTTCCAACAAAATAGTTTATTTTGGACCAAATAGCTGAATTTTGAAGCCAAAAAGACCAACTTACAACCAAAAATATTTTTCTGGTTAAAAAAATTCATCTAAAATGTGGAATATTCATCCCAAAAAGATGAATTCTCTTTAAAAAAGAACGAATTTACATCAAAATAGTCAAATTTTCAACCAAACTGTTACATTTTTTAATCAAGGAAATTAATTTTCCATCCAAAAAGACGAATTTACAATCAAATACATTCATTTTTAACCGAATTGTTAAATTTTAAATTAAAAACTATCAATTTTCAAACAATAATGGAATAGTGCAAGCTTCAATTAAGCAAATCAATTTTCAAATAAAAAATATCGATTTTCAACAAGAAAAAATAGAATTTGTGAAAAGATAGTTAAATCTCCAACCAATCAATAGACTTCAATCAAAAAGAAGAAACTTTCAACGAAAAGTTGTTGGATTTGTGTTCTTTCATAGATTTCAGTAAGAAGCACAAGTTTGAATATTGATACTCAACCAAAAGAAAAAAAAACTTTTTAAAAATAATATGTTAAATTTCGTTAAAGTATATGCTGTTTTAGTCGTTTTGTATCGATTTTCTCTATATCTTTGAAAAAAACGTATTGAATTAAACGATATAAACATCTGACAAGCGTGCAATTTAATCGATTTCCGGAAGTTGAACAATTTTTAACTATCAACTGCTATCCATAGTTTACATAATTTTCGAGAAAAATGAGATTTTTAATTGTTAAAAATGAAGAAATCTTTTTTCATAAAAACGCGTAGCACAATTTTTTTCTTTCTTGGCTAAAAATAACCGGGGTGCATTCTCGAAACACATACAAAATGGAAACTGGATGTGCAAATACTTTTGGGTTGAACTTAATCGAGGTATACACCAGAATTCAAAGATTTTAAAAAAGGTAAACCAGATTTCCAAGCTTTTATATAAATTAAAAATATTTTAGTGATTTCAAATGACTGCAAAAGATCTCAGACAGATTTCACAAATATTTCAAAGTTTTTATAAAAATTTCATAAATATTTTAAAAGAATACAAGAATTCCAAAGGTTTAAAAAAGATTTCAAACGAATACGAAAGATTTTCTCAATGATTTCAAACGAATACAGAATAATTCACAAACAAAGATTAAAGAAAGTTTTCACAGATACTTTAAAGACGACTTATGTTCGCAAAAAATTAAGAATTTGTATATTTAAGGTTCTGCTCTCTTTAAAAAAGGTTAGGCCAATAAAAAATGAAATTACTCATTTTTACATCTATAAGAAACGGTTATTTCATTATTTAATGTAAAAAGAGGAGTCCTTAAAAAACGTGATTTCTTTACCTGGAAAACCTGAAAAAGTCCTTGAATTTTGTCTATAAGAATTGCTGGTAACCCAGTGATAGTTTGATTGTTTGATTTATTTTACAGCGGAACCCCTTAAACCGTCGTACATGCCAGTATTCCTGACAAAGAAAGAGAGGAAAAAATTGCGAAGGCAAACTCGCAGAGAGACATGGAAGGAGGAGCAGGAGAAGATTCGGTTAGGTCTTGAAGCTCCCCCGGAACCAAAATTACGAATCTCGAATCTCATGAGGGTCCTGGGAACAGAGGCGGTTTCAGATCCAACGAAGATAGAAGCCCACGTTCGTCAGCAAATGGCAAAGAGATTGAAAGCTCACGAAGACGCGAATGCAGCACGAAGATTGACAGCTGAGCAGCGCCGCGAAAAAAATGCCAGGAAACTGAAAGAAGACACGACGCTTGGAGTTCACGTTGCCGTCTACAGGTCAATATAATCAATATAATTAATATAAATAATATAATTATTTTTAATAGGTTTTCGGGTAACGGAAGTTTATTAATTACATTTTTTAAATGCTATTTTGACTAATTTATGTGCCATGATAGCCAATCAGAAGAGAAATTTGTTGTATATATTTATAGTAGTACCAGGTAGTACCAGAAAATAAACATGCGCTCAACGGGCGCGATTATTATTTTCTTGTCTCGCGCAATTTTTAAAATTTAAATATAAAATTAATAATAATAAAAAAAATACATTGTATTTGATAGTATCTAATACCTAAAATAATAGTGAAGAAAAGCAAGGACAATATTTTTTATAATTTATGTTAAAAATTATGAATCTTCAACGAAACCAATGAACTTTTGACTAAATAGATCAAATTTGTACCATGTAGTTACATGTTCAACAAGGTAGTTGAATCCTTAATAGGACCAGAATAATTTTCAATCAAAGAGTTGCATTTTTAACGAAAAAATATGATTTTTCAAGCAATCTGTTAGTTTTAACCTAAAAGGATTCATTTTCATCCAAGAGGATTCATTTTCTACCAAAAAGGGCGAACTTTCAATGAACACATGAATTTAACTTACTCCAATTGAAAATTCCGTAGTTATAGTTAAAAATTTATGTTTTAAAACTTTCAAAAGATTCTAAAGATTTCGAAGATTTCAAAAAGGTTACGCTACGTCAGATTTAAAAGATTTAAAAACATTTCATAAAGTTTAAATTGTTTCAAAAGGGTTTAAAGATTTGAGAAGTTTTTACAAGATTTCACTAAGATTTCGAATAATTCAAAACTTCTCTAAACATTTCAAACATTTCAGAAAGATTGCAAGAATTTCAAAGACTTCAAAGATTTGAACATTTGAAAAGGGTGTATACACCAGATTTCAAAGATTTCACAAAGATTTTAAATATTCCCAAAGATTTTAAAACTTTCAACAGATTTTGAAGATTTTGCAAGGGATATAGTTAACCAGTTTTCTAAGATTTCAAAAGTATTTACACATATTAAAAATATTTCAATGATTTCAAATGATTTAAAAATGATTTAAAAAGAATACAAGAAATACACTAGATTTTAAAATGTTTCAAAGATTTTAAATGATTTTAAACGAATACGAAAGATTTCGCAAATATTTCAATGATGTTCAACAATTTCAAGAACGTTCATAAAATTTGAGATGATTTGGAAAGATTTCAGTGATTGCAAACGAACACAAAAGATTCCATAAACAAAAATTAAAGAAAGCTTTCACATATATTTCAAATATTATTAAATTTAAAAGATTTAAAAGATTTCACACAGATCCTAAGGAGTTCTTAAAGGTTTCAAGGAGTTTAGAGACGACTTATGTTCGCAAAAAGTTAAGAATTTGTTCATAGTTCTGCTTTCTTTAAAAGTTGTATAAAAAAATTCTGTTCGAGTTTGATTTTATTAGTTTTTTTAAAATAATTATTCGAATTTTTCTATATTTCAATTATATCATTCAGCTTACAATGCGTATTTCGAAAATCACACACAACTTAAAAAACTCAAAATTAGAAGTATTTAAAATGGACAATTTTGGATCAAAAACATTTTGGGTTGATCAACTGTGAATATGTAAATTTTAATGATTTATTAAATTAAACTGTACATGAAGGATTAACAAGTAAATAATAAAATTTGTATTACAAGACGATACAGAATTATTCAGAATTATTATTTATAAATTAATGAATTAATTTATTTATTAAATAATCAATTTATTATTATTAATTAAATATTATATTCAAATTTATTTCATTTCAAACATTATTGTTTCAGTCTAATATTGGGAAAATTCGAAATTTTTTTAATT
>JAAAKG020059312.1:0-17927 GCA_010014905.2 Druon quercuslanigerum | reverse complement strand
GGGCCTCAAAATTAACGTAAATAAAACAAAAACTATGGTGTTCGAAGGAAAGAGTGAGAAAACAATATGCAACATTGCATTGAATGATGAGAAAATTGAACAAGTTGATAAATTCGTATAAAGTATGGCGGAAAATAGGTAATAAGAAGAGTGTCAGCAGAGTGAATGACGCCTGAAACAAAAGACCTTGGATACTAATGGATCCAAGTAGGGAACCTCACATGACGACTTTGTGAGGATCTTCACTTGGGATGATTGCTAGAGAGATTGATCAAGCAGTGTTGCGGAATAAACGTGTTATTTAAATAAATAACACGATAATTCTCGATCAATCTGAAACTTTTATAACCTCTTCCTCACACTACTCCCCTCCCCACCGAGTGAGTCACGCCTACCCCGAAAGGGAAACAGCTTGATGGTGTAATAATAATAATAATTATTATTATATATATTTTATTTGTGGTAATATTTTGACATTTAATTATCCTTATTAAGTTTAGCGATGCCGCCGAGCGGTATTTTTCGATACTGAGACGATACCCATACGATACTCACCTTCCAGTCTCGGATTTGTATGGCCCGGTTTTGCGTCGTACAGAAAAAATATCAAAAAGTTTTTCTCGTATCGGTATCGTATCGGAATTCCGAGACAAAATGACCAGGTTGGATTTTCCTCGATCACAATAGGAAAGAGTGTGTGGGGATAACCGGGAGACCGGCCGCAGGTATCGGAAAAGGGCCCGTCAGGAGCTTAGCCCTTTGGGAGTAGACCTTGAATGAAAAGAATTATATTTATTCTAAAAATCTAAACTCTACACACCTATAGTTTGTACTGTCGAAGAAATTTTAAAGCATTCACGGATATAGTAATTTATTTGATTCAAACAAACTCAACCGTTTCAATTCAATTTTTATATAAAATCTTTTGCATGGACAGATAAAAGCTTGTTTACAAACAGTTATTCCTTAACATATCCTTAACAGTTATTTTACACAAAACCTATTTTATGTAAATTTACAATTTAGATTATTATACTAATCGTATTTCATATACTTTTTGTTTTGACGAAGTACCGTTTGATTTCCGATTCATTAAATGTTTGGAATGAAATTATTATTATGAATAATATGAAGTTTAAGAGTTATTTAGAACTTTTTAAATTTTTGAACTAAACATTTCAAAGCTTTTCAAGTGTTTTGAAAGGATTCAATCAAATGAAAAATTTTCTTCAGTTTCGTAGACAAATTTTAAATAAATTTTGTTTTCAATTTGGATAACAAAAATTTTTAATATTTCAAAAGTCTTGCAAACTTAGCCCAAAAATAATCCGGAAGATTTTAAAGTAATTTTTTTACTTACGCAGTTTTTTTAATTTCTGAAGTTTGAAATATTTTAAAAGATATTAACATTTTTTGCAATGTTTTTAAAAAAGTTAAAGATTATTTATAAGTTGAAGAGAATAAAGAAGATTTTTAATCAAATCTAGAAAAAAGTAAGAATACTTAAAATTGTTTTTCATTCGGACTAATTAATTGTAAAAGGAAATTAATCAGGATGAAAAAGATGTCTAAAAAGATCGAAAAAAGTGTGGAAGATTTCAAGACAATTTATTAAATTTTGGAAGCTCATCCAAATTTTTTTTTAATTCGAGTTAATTCAAAATCATTTTAGGAATTTTAAACAAAAAGTACAATTTTAAAGATACCGAACACAAAATGTATAAGCCGTTAACGTGTTTTGAAAGATTAATTTGAAGGGAATATTCAAAAAGATTTAAAAAATTTAAAAACATTTACAAACTTGTCGCAAAAAAATGTGGCTGATTTTTAGGTAATGTTTTGAATTTTTCAGACTTTTTTTTAGGAAAAATTCGAATTGTTTTAAAATATATTAGGAATGTTTAGACTTTTTGAAAATATTTCAATGTTATTTATGATTTGAAGAGAACAAAACAAAACGTTATATCAAAAACTTACATTTTGTAAAATTTTGTAAAGAAACTTTTAAAGAATTTTGAAAAGTTTCAAGAGAATACAAATGTTCTCTTAAAACTCCTGTGCAAGTTTGAAATAATTTTTTATTTTACTATTTACTTGTTAAAGAAAATTCAAAAAGATTTTTAAAAAATTCTACAAATTTGGAAGTTTTGTGGAAATGTATTGGTGCAATTTTTGTACTTTTGCAAGTCTTTCATCATTTGTTCGAAAAAATCAAGTTAGTTTACGAGATAAGCACTAATTTTAGAATTTTTCAAGCGATTAAAAACATTTTCGAACTTGAAAACGTTGCCGAAAATATATAAAATATTCCATAATTTCTTCCAAACTTCTGAAAGTTCTAAAGATTAAAATGTCAAAGTAATCAATTTTCCCCCGCATTTGTCACATCCTGTAAGACAAAGAACTTTTCTTTACAATTTTCTGAATTCATTTCCAACATATCTAAAAACTTTATATATCTTTTTATTTTTCTGTGAAATCGTAGGAAAATTATATTGATACTTTAATATCAAAAGCGTAATACTGATTATCCGGGTCTCATATCTAGAAATGTGTTAATATGTATAATAGGTTATTATTAGAAGATGTTTTTTAGTGTTAATCATATACAATTTAACTTCCTTTTAAGTATTTTAGTTTACTTATACTGATATTATCTTTACAATTATTAAAAAATATCTAGAAAAATTAAATCAAAAAATTGTGAATATATGTATTATTAAAACACTGAATACCTTTTTTGGTGTATCTTTAGTGTATAACAATAGTGGGTGTTTAAATTAAAAAAAGTTTGAAATTTATACTTTCTTAATTATACTGGCATGCAGTAACGTGTCAGTACCGCAAGCCAGTACTGCGGATCGTTACAAACCAGTATTGGGACTCCGGCAATCTGTACTGGTGTACTTCCACCTAGCACCAGTGGCTTAATAGCGGTTGGCTACACCGTCTAGCCACAAACTTTGCAAAAGTGTTACAGGTCTGGCCAGCCCCAGGCAAGACTGTCTGATCTGCGCCAGATTAGAGCCTAAACGTTCTAGTCTGGGTCTGGCCAAAGCCAGAAGACTTTTCCACTAAGGAAGCTTCATGAAGTAAACAACAGATGTCGGCAGCATTTCCCACGAAACTGACTATCAGCTTCATCAAGTTGCCGATAGAGGCATGGCGTTTTCCTGCACTCGACTTAAGCATCTTAAGATTTTTCAGTCGAACATCTCGGGATTTTCAGTTTGACATTAAAATATTGTTATGCCTGATATCTTTAAAGGAAGCAGATATTACACGTTAATCTCTGTATGCTTCGTGGTACTATCTCACACTGTAAATATCAATATTTAAACATCTATGTTTTTTAGAACGACTATCGCGAAACTCTATAGAAAATGAGTGAGTTTTAGATCTTTGTAGCCGCCCTGATTAGAACTCCATGCAAAATAATTGTATATTAAAAAGTACTTCATCTATCGAGGACTCTGTTTTTTTTTGCTTATACAAACCGATGCTTGAATAATATTATTTGTCGAGACTACTACGAACATCGTATGCGTTTCTCCTTGGCAATCAGGGCCGTTCTCCAGTTCCCTTGGCGTGGCTTGGCAAAACAGTCTCGTTTCCGTCTTGTCTCTCATCTATGTATTATCTGCCTTCTATCTTTTCACTTGCCATTCTATGGACGTTCGCCCCGCAAGTGAACGTTGCATTGCCGATTCAGTTCGCATATGTTTGCTAGCGAGCTGTCCATCGCGCAAACTGATTTCTGTTTCTCCAATCAATATTTTCTCTTTTTATATCTGGATTATTAACATTAAGTTAATTAAGTCTCAAGTGGATTCAGCTCCGTGCAACTAATAGTGTTCCTTACTTTTACTTTCCCACACTGGGAAAAATGTTTGGTTGGCTAAACAAAAGTTTGTTAGGGTTGCTGCAAATAAAGGAAAGTCGGGAATAACATGGCACGGTCAGGCAATTTGCAATAAACTGAAGACCAGTTGGAAACAACTTTTAAAAATGCGGCCCAGCCGAGGTTGTTTACGGTGCATTAAATCAGATTCACCGAGTTCTCATATTCAAGAATATTTTCTTTTGAAAAAATTATTTCACTTCTGAAGTTTTACTTAAATCCTATATAGCTTACTTTGAAATCTGGCAGACAACAATTTGTATATTTATTATTGGTAAGATACAAAAATAAAGTTTGAAAAGTGAAATTTTGATTTGTATTTACTCCAAATTTACTAAGCAGGTTTAGCACTACACTATATTTTTACGCTTGTTATAATCAAATTCAAAGTAAAATTTTCCATTTCAAACTCGAGACTACTTTGTCTTACGAAAATTCCCGCGTAATTCAAATACACCAAACTCTAGCTTTCAGTCAACCCGTTCTCGGCCTTGCTAGAACTTATGGCTTCCACAGTATGTCAGGAGATATATATATATATATATATATCAATTGGGAAACGAGTCTGGTGGCCCTAACTGTTTACGTTTCGATCCCCCTGAAATTAGTCCCAGGCTATTTGAAGGCAACCCCCGACACTGGACTGAAAGCGAGAGTTTGGTGTATTGTATTCATCCTTCGCATCCCAATCCCCAACTTCTTCTACTACTTCTTTCTTTCCTCGCTTCCCCAACTAACACTCACCTTACCCTACTTCCATTCCCCAGCCCTCACTTCTACTTTCCTATTCACCCTAAATTCTAATTATTTCTCCTAGTAGCTCAACTTCCCCTACTTTCCTTCTTATAATTTCTCGTAATTTCCCCTAATTATAATTTCCCCTAATTTTACCTAATTTTTCCTAATCCCTCTCCTCACTTTCCACTCACTCCCCCTTCCTTTGAAAAAAGTACGGCGGACGGATAACGGACTGAAATTATAAGGGTTCCTACCCAGGTCTACGAAAATCGAAAAAGGGGAATTAAAAAACAGAGGAAACTAAGGGAATAGGGGAAATACTGTGATCTCTGTGTAATAGATGTAAGATGAGAGAGTGGTACCTCTCCAGTAGTAATTTTACTCTGCAATTGCTATATATCATCTCATGAGCAGAATTCGCCTAAAAAAATTAACTATTCCCGTGAATCAATCGCTCATTTATTTATTCAAGCTTTTCTCAGAAAAAGGTCATCGACTCGGCTTCTCATAGCAAAGACAAATCGAGAGCAAAGCCTCGAAGCAAACTTCTGGGAAACGCTCTTCACTAGTTCCCCTCCCGTAATATTTCCACAACGACCGCGACGTTTGTACTCTCGTAGTTAGTCACGTCTTCAACTCATACTTGTTTCTCGAATCTAGGTGAACGCGAGCGATATCTTCGTGAACGGCGAACACCTGGACGATTATGATTAATTCGCACTCGCATTAGTTTTCATGATTCCACGAGGAACAAGTAAACAATAGCTCCGAGCTTTTTCACGATCAGCGATTTCGAATTAATTGCAAAGAATCATGCAGTACAGTAATGTACTGCACGTTTCACGGACAAAAATGGATGTTTCAGTATAAAATAGTACCGCAAAACATACAGATATTAAGGCGTTACATCTGCCATCTTTTTGAGATATTAGGAACAAACATATATATTTATTCGTTCTGCTGAAAGTTTCCAGATGTTACACCAAGTGCAGGAGAACGCCATACCACCATCAACATTTTTAATGCAAAAAATGTTTCTTACTAAATGTATCATAAGGATTTTTAGAGAAAACAGTCATGGAAAATGTTATAGAGGGTCACCCAGAAACCACGTGCGATTTAGGAGGAAAGAGAGTTTTGTAAAATTTTGCTGCTTCTGAGTTTCGGCGTGTGGAGACGGGGTGGGGGAACATCTTGCATAAGAAACAAGTTGACCAAATAGTAAATCCAAATATTAGAACTCAGAAGGACGTATTGCATTTTTAACCAGATAAATTACTTTTTAACCAAGAATAATTTTCTATCACAAAAAACGATTTTTCAAAAATTTGAGGGAAAAGCATTATTTTGAACAGACAGCAAAGAGTTTTCAACAAAGAAGTTACATTTGCAACTAAAGAGATGAATTTTCAACCAATAACAATAATTTTATACAAAAAAAAACAAACGAACTTTCAGCCAAATTGCATTTTCACCCTAAAAGGATCAATCAATTTTGAACCAAAAATGTAAAAATTTGTATTTCCCGTTAAAGAAATTATTTTACAACAAAAAAGGGAATTTGCAATAGAATAGCTACATTTTCAACTAAACCGATGGAATTTTTAAACCAAGAAAGTTTTTCAGACAATAGAGACAAATTTATCCAAAACGTTGAATTTTCAAGCAAAAGACGAGTTTTCTACTAAAAAATCTTGTATTTTTAAATCAAAAATATGAACTTCGAACAAAAAACCTAATTTCTAACAATGTTGTTGAATAGTAAATTAGAAAAAAATTATAATTTTGAACCGAAAAACTGGAATTTTCAAGCAAAATGTATGAACAAAGAAAAAATTGAATTTTTAACACAAAATGATGAATTTTTAACAACAAAAATGAATTCTTAACTAAATAGTGGAATTTTTAAGAAAAAATAAATTTTAAACCAAGAACATTAATTTTGTACAAAAAAAACGATTTCTTAACATAATACAAGAATTTTCAACCAAATAGGTTTATTTGCAAAAAAAATTAATTTTGAACAAAAAAATGAAAGTTTATATTTTCAATTATAAACAACTAATTCCTAATAAGAAAAACTATCAAGAACTAGGCTAAACTGCTAACCAAAAAGATAAATTTTTAACAAAGAAAAATATTCTTATACGAAACAAGCTGAATTTTTAACAAAATACATTAATTATCAACAGAACAGATAAACTTTTAACCGAGGAAACGATTTTACAACTAAAACAATGCGAATTCTAAACCGAAGAAGAATTTTTAACTAAATGGTTTGTATTTTTACTAAAAAGAATACTTTTCAAATATAAAAGTTAAATATTCAACCAAAAATGGAATAGTTATATTTTAAGTTAAAAAAATAATTAAAACAACATGAATCTTGAATGAATTTTTACCAAGATTAATACTAATATTAAAAGTGGTCTGCTCGGCTGACTAAACCAGCATTTCTATATGTTTTTATGGTCACTGAATCCGCATTCTGGGTCCAAATAACCCAGCTGGCTCATATTTTTTAGAGAAACGCAAAAATAGACGTAAAATCGACGAAAGCAGCGACTTTTCTTATCTTTTCTTGCATAAAAAATATACATTTTCATGCCCGGCGGCATTTGTTACCAAGAAGATTAATATTCTAACACAAAAGAACAATTAAAAAAACAGTCAAATTTTTAACAAAACAAAAAGATTTTTCAACTAAAATGACGAATCATCAACCAAAGAAAATTCATTCTTGAGAAACCAGTTCCACTTTAAACTAAGTAGCTGAATGTTTAAAAATAAAAAAAGATGAATTCTTAACAAAAAATGTAATACTGATATTTCAACCAAAAAATATTCTAATTTAAAACCCAAAACATTTGAAAGCAACCAAAAAAGACGAATTTTCATGAAAATAGTGAAATATTTGATCAAAACAGAATAATTTTCAACCGAACAGTATCCTTTGTTACCGAAAATTATTCAAAGCGATTCTATTGTTAAACAGTCAGAGATGAATTTTTAAACCAAAAAGAATTTTCAGCAAGAGTTAAATTTTCAACCAAAAAGAATTATGAAATAAAAAACGTAGAAAATGGTACGTTAGTAATACTTTCTTACTATTAACGAAGTGTCTACATGTACCGACAAAATTCGACTAATCGCTTAGAAAACCGGCTTGTTAATCATTTTTTTTCTTAATCTAATTTCATTAACTTTTCAACTTCCGTTTAATTCCTAAAGCTTCTTTTTGACAGTTAATTTAAAAATCTACTTGGAGATAACATTTTAGAAACACTAATCCTATTACGCAAGGACAAACGAGGAAGAGCAGTACTCTGTCTAGCAAAACATTGTACAAAATAGTGCATCATTTTCTACAATGTTAAAACACATAAAAAACGAGGTTGTCAAGCAGCGCTGCAAAGTACCTCATAAAAATTTCAAGAAACGCCTTCCGGACGAGGAATCTCCATAAATCTGAAACTGCAATACCACCAAGCTGAAATAACGTGTGAAGATTGAACGATTAAAAAAAAAGCTGTCGGCATCGAGAGATCTGGAGTACGAAAACCGTGACTTTGTGACGATGAAGAAAGGTGGAAGCCGTTGCAACTTCTCACGAGTCTACTTTATTATCCAAAGCATTGATTAATCAAAATATCAAACGTGCGGGTTCTCTTGGAATAAAATTTATAGCTACGCAAGCGGATAAAGGGAGAGGCTCTGTCAGAATTTATAGTACTATATAAAAGGACTCGTTATGCATGTAAGTAAACTGGGGAGCCTATGTTGGGGGAACACTGAACTGCAACTGGGTACAAGAGAAGACGCGTAACGACGCTAAAAAGAGACAGACGCAACTTTCCTAAGCGATGTAAACTCTTTTTTCTTTAGCCATTATTCTGTCAGTATAAATCTGTAAATACTCCAGGGTCTTCCTTATTACCTCAAGTTTTATAAAATGTATTACGCTACAGGGCGGCGGGTCTAGCTAAAACAAATCTAATGCCACTATCCGGTTTTCCTGGTCAAAAATTACATTTTTCCCAGGATAGCCGAAAATCGTCTTTATCGAAATTCCCGGACATTTTCCTGCCTATTTTTTTATTTTCCATGAAAAAAGGGAAAACAACTGATAGAAATGTGGTTCAGAGGAGGTATATTATTGCGGATAACATGGATTATTATCCTGGATTACCTCTATATATATAATTATTCTGGATTATCTAAGGTTACTCCACATCCATCAGGATTAGTCAACCAAAAAGAATTACTTTTTGAGAAAATTGAAATTTTAACTAAAATAGATACAATTTCAACCACACAATTGAATTTTAACTATAAATAAATAAATTGATAACCAAAAATAAATTTTCAATTTAAAAAATACGACTTTTCAACAAAATAGTTCAATTTTCAGCGAAAGAGATAGATTGCCAACTAAAATTCTGCGCCTTAAACCAAAAACGATATCTTTAACGAAGTAGTTCAACTTTAAAACAAGTAATTCAATTTTCAACTAAAGAGAATAAATTTATCAAAAAATTTAATTTTGTATTAAAAAGGACGAATTTTTTAAACCGAAAAGACGGAGCTTCAGCTCTTTTCTCGACTAAAAAAGATGACTTTTTAGAAAGTAGTTGAATTTTCAACAAAATAATTCATTTTCAAATAAATATCAAGATTTTTAACCAAAGGCTACGAATTCTGGATTAAAAATAAAGAATCAGATTTTTTAATTGAAAGAAATTAGCTATAAACAATAAAAGCTATATTTTAAAACAAAACAGACAACTTTTACGCAAAAAGATGAATTTTTTATTCCAAAAGGATGAATTTTCTAACCAAAAAGACAAATGTTCAACAAAACAGTTGAGTTTTCGACTTAAAAATATGATTTAAAACATATAGTTTTATTTTCACGCAATATAATTAGTTTTTCTACCTAATAGTAGAATTTTTAATAACATACTACCTTTTTCAACCAAAGAGATGTAATCTCAAATAACAAAATAAAAATACACTTTTCAATAAAAAGGACTTCACTTTTAACCAAATAATACATAATTTCTAGCGGAAGATGAATTTTCAATAAAAAAAACACATGTTTAACAGAATAGTTAAAGTTCCACCAAAAAGATGAATTTTTCGCAAGATAGTTGAATATTTCACAAAATAATTAAACTTTGATCCAAAAGTAGAGTTTCTAACCAAAATATATAAATTCTAAAAAAACAAAAGCAAGGTAGACATTTCAATTAAAAAGAATTAACCTTTAACCAAATAGACGATTTTTCTACCAAAAGATGAATCTCAAATCTAAAACTACTACTTTCGATTGAAAAAAACGAATTTCCAACAAAACAGTTAAATTTTCGACCAAAACTATACATTTTTCACAGAATAGTTGAAGTTTAACCAAAATAATTAAATTTACAAACAAATAGAATTTTTATATCTTAAAGAAAAGACTACGGCGCAAAAATATAATAGTAAAATTTTCAAATAAAAAGAACTAACTTTTGAAAAAAAGATTAACTTTCAACTAAGAAGTATGACTTTTTATCAAAGTATTTGAATTTGTACCGAAATAAACACATTTTCAAACAAATAGGAGAGTCTGTAACCAAAAGAGATAAACTCTGAAACCAAACATATAATAGTAAAATTTTCAATGGAAAAGAATGAACCTTTAACCAAATTTTCGACTTTTGTACCAAAAGATGAATTTACAATCTAAAACTACCAATTTTCTATTTAAAAAAAAAACGAATTTCCAACAAAGCAATCGAATTTTTGACTAAAACTATAAATTTTTACAGAATTGTTCAATGTTCAACAAAATAATTAAATTTTCAAACAAATAGAATTTTTCTATCTTAAAGAGAAAAATAGGACGCAAAAAATATATCAGTAAAATTTTCAAATAAAACGAATTACCTTTTGAAAAAAAAGATTAACTTTCAACTATGAAGTATGACTTTTTATCAAAGTATTTGAATTTGTACCCAAATAAACACATTTTCAAACAAATAGGAGAGTCTGTAAACAAAAGAGATAAACTCTGAAACCAAACATATAATAGTATAATTTTCAAAGAAAAACAATTAACCTTCAGCCAAAAAAGACGACTTTTCAACCAAAAGATGAATTTTCAATCTAAAAGGACTCATTTTCTATGCATAAAGGCGAACGTTTTAAAAAAAAGTTGAATTGTCGAACAAAAGAGATAAATTCTGAACTAAAAATATATGAACAGACCTTCCAATTAAAAAGAATTAATTTTCAACCGAAATTGGTTAAGATTTTCTTATTAATTTCTATCAATTCACTTCTCATTAAAGGTACATACGCGAGAAACCGCAATTTTCTTTAAAACGTGGAGAAAAGGTGGAATTCTTTAAAAAAGGGAAAAGGGGGAAATAGGGGAAAGATTGTGAAATCTGTGATTTAATAAACCGCAGTGAACATTCCGCGTAGAAAAAATTATTTATTATTAAAATTAAAAATTATTTACCTATAAATGTAAAAACTGTGTTAAATCTCCAAAACTGAAGTTTTTGTTCTCAAATATAAAAGATACTTTAGAGTTTGAACGATACATCAACACAAGTTTTAAATTCTTTTATATATATTATAAAAGGAACATTCATTTTTGAACAAAACACTAACTTTAAAAACCTCAATGTAAAATGAACTTCAGTATTTTAACGGAAATGCTTGGTAATATTGAGCACAATTAAACAAAATTTTTTTTCGAAGAGCGAGACGATATTTACTGTAAAAGTAAAGACAAATCTAAAAAATGCGCCTTCATCAAAATACCCGTCTATTTTCCGGCTTTTTCCCGATGTTAAAAATTCCAGGCTAATTCGTGGTTTTCCAGGTCAGTGACCACCCTACGCTTCCATCCCCAGTTTCAGTAAGTTACACTGAGAGACTTTTTGTTAGAATAAATGATAAAAATGAATGAGAATGTAGTATATTATCGTTTAAAAATAGGGATAACAGGATTTGTTTGAACAATTGGAAAGGATGTTGCATTAACTCTTATAAAATTTGCGAGAATTTAAAATTCACTATATGAAAGTTGGCAGGCGAAGTTAAAACAATAGTAATACATTTTTTCGAAAGAGCGAAAACATCTTTTTTTTATGGCATTGGAACATAAATTATACTGGATTGCAAGTAAAAAAGTTGAATTAAGCGAATAATTAAGACATCTAACCTAAAAGCAGCTGTAATTACGTAAAAATTCTGACATTTACAGTGAATTTTGATGAAAATCCCACTTTTTTATTACTTTCGTTTCAAATATTTGACAAGATTTTGGTGCATCAAAGAACTTTCAACTTTTACGCACTCTATTTTACTATACATGTATTATATATATTATAATATATATTATAATAATTTTACAAGACGATGGTACATTAAATTTACTACACGTATATGCATATTGCTTCCATTACATTTTTCGTAAAATCGCTTAAGAAATTTCTAACAGCGATATGAAAAAAAACTCACTATACCGAAAGATTCACCCTTCAGAAGGAGGACCTAAATACACTAACAACACTGACAACTAAACACCAGGGCTAACTTACATTATGGAATATTTGGCAAAATCTCGGCAAACCGTCGTTGCTTGAAAACTCAGGGCAGTATGACAAATATCTGGGCCATTTTTCACGAGTTATTTGTTGCTTTAGATGTTTTGTTAATAGATCGAGGATCAATAATAATGAGTTCATAGTTTACGATGCGTCTCTGGTTTCTGTCAACTTCATATTTACAATATCAATTTCTAAAATACGTTTTCGAGATTATGATATTCACTACTTTCCCTATTCAAATTATTTTTCGCAAACTCAGTAAAAAGAATGTCATTTTTTCATAGCGCTAATTCTTGAAATGGAGATTCATAATATTTCGTATTTAGAATACTACTTTTTAGTCTTCGTGTTTTAAATACTCGTATATGATAATATTAAACCTCGGTGTATTGTAGTACGAATAAGTGTAAGAAAACCTCGGTTTTCCCTATTTTGGAACGATATTATACTAAATCTAATTCAGTTTTTTCATTTATTCTAACAAAAGGAATTTCGGTGTAGAAGAGACGACGTCTCAGTTTGAAAATATATGAAAACTGACACAAGGAGTGAAGCACTGAATTATTTATGTATACACATATGCTTCTGAACTCTTTTGAATTCTTGAAGTCTGGTATACATCAAAATTTCTATCTGTTAACCTCTGCAAGACTTCCAGGCTTTCTAAACAGTTAAAATTTGGGTGGGCACCTCAATCTCATTTGATATTCCAAAACTAGGCCGCAAGTACACTTAAAATATAATTTTAGGAAGTAAGGACCAGCCCAAGGAAGAGTTAAATTATGGAAAAATAAAGCTGGTAGTTAAATCGTATTTCGGCTGAGTATAATTTGAGAATATAAAGCAATAATAAGAGAGCGAACTCGGGCTCTATTTACGACTTGGCTGCCTTTGCATGTAAAGATACTTGGCAAAGTTTAGACGTAATACCGGACGTAAGCAGTATGTCCAGTGGATGTTCTTTACTTTATGGGAAATTAATACCACCACCTGTACGATTTCAACATAGTGCACGAGCACGCGAGCTGAGAGTAAGGAGGGCATATATTTATGTTGTGTGCCACTGTAGTTACTAATGCAGAGAAGGGTCGCCAAGATCTCATGTAAATCACCGAGACATAATGGCTGCTGCCTATTTACCCAAAGCGCTGCGTATCTACTGCCCAGCTCAATGCTCATGTTTACGAGGATCTGGGAGGGGGGGGGGGTAAAGCATGAAAAAGTTGCCCTCGCACGTATCAAGTTCATATTACCACTATAGACGGGCATCCGAAGGATAACTCGAAAATTTCATTTTTAGGGGAGTCATGGAGGGGAAAAGTAAAATAAAAAAAGTCACTTTTCTCAAAAACTACTGAACCGAATTTGATGATCGAAATATATAATATAGTCAACCAAAAGAATAGTTAAAAACATAAAGCTTGAAATTTTTTAAATAAAAATACGCCGAGCGTACGCAATGCACGTATGTAACACAAGTACGCAACACACGCACGGCACCCCGCGCCAGACTTTGTTTTCAAAGCGATGAAGTACACCTGAGAAAAATTTGGTAAAATATATGTTAAAGTAGACAATATGTATAAGTATTTTTTTCATTAAAAAAACTAGAAGTGTTTCACTAAAACATAACCTTAAAAAAATGTTGGAATTTTTTTAAACATTTATTTTACCCCTAATTTTTATTTAATTTTTTTTTAATTTTCTTTTTATCTAGTCGTTGGGTGACTGTTACCTATATTTCGATCGTCAAAATCGGATCAGTATTTTTGAGAAAAATGACTTTTTATTTTCCTTTCCCCCTCCATATACCCCCTTATGAATAAAATATTTAAGTTATCCTATAGAGGAATATTATTTCACACGGATGCCCATCTATAGTCGTAATATGAACTTGATACGTGCGGGGGAAATTTTTGCATGCTTACCCCCCTAGGTCCTTTTACTGCTATAGGATTCTATTGTACGTCTAAAAATAAAGGCCACCATATTTTACTTTTTAATGAACAACAACATCTCCTGAAACTCTATCAAATCTTAACACGACCAATCCTATGTTTCAAAATCATGGATATTCCATTCAAATTATATCTGTTGAGATATCGCATAATTCTACTATCAACAGTTTTTCAATGAAACTCTATAAAATCTTATCCTCGCAGAACCATCTATGTAATAATAATCGCTGGGGGATTGTATTGACCGAAAATAATAAATTCCGTAGAAATTGTTGATGTAAGATGTTGGCTTTCTAAAAACAATTTCTGACAATTTCTACAAAAAAAAAATCTATCAAATCCTATCTGAAAAAAGTTTCGGAAATTTCTATAGAAGGTTAACCATAAGGAAATCCTACACTTTTCTATCTACAGATTACGATTAAAACTAGGTCAAATCTTATCCACATTGAACTTATATCAATTCCTATTTTTCAAATTTCGAAAATTTGTAACAAACTTTATCCATCGGGAACTCTTATATTTTTATATCCATAGTTTCCAATAAAATTCTATCAAATCTTATTGACACATGAATTGTATCAAATCCTGCGTTCGATAATTTTGAAATTTTTTATCCGTCGAGAAATGTTATACTTTTCTATGAGCAGGTTCTCATTGAATTTTATCAAATCTTATTCACTCCGGACTTTTATCAAATCTTACATATTAGAATCTCGGAAGTTTCTATCAAATTGTATCCCTCGAAAAATTGTATACTTTTCTATTAACAGCTTCTGATTGAAATTCTACCAAATCTTATCCACTCTAAACTTGTATCAAATCCCACATACCAGAATTTCGAAAATTTCTATACAATTTTGTTTGTAAAAAATTGTATGATAATATCTTGGTAAAAAAGTATATTAGTATTGCTCCATGAATATAATTCGGTAGATTTCCAGGTACTTGAAAATAGGATTTAATACGCATTCCTGGTACAAAACTTGATAAGATACTTTTCACATGTCGAGTCAAAGGATTTAGTAAAGTTTTAATGGGAAAAAGTTTAATAAAAAGTACGTTAGCGTTGTCGACGGATAAAGTTAGATAAAAACTTTTGAGACTATAGATATAAAACATCGAATTTGAAATTAAAGTTTTCAACGGTTAATATATTATAGATAGGATTTCCATAAAGCAAGTTTATTAAAATGGTTAGGAATTTAGGATAGAATATTTAAGAGGATTGGATTGCATTTTTATCAAGAAAAGTATATAAACGTACAGAAATTATTGGCCCAGTTCACTTTTTTAGAAATCAATAGCAATTCTATCCAAAAGTTTGATAGAAATTATCGCTTTTCAAACGGGACGCCGTGGGACACTTTTGATAAAGATGATTATACATTTTGATAGACTTCTTTTTAAAAGGATTGGATAGAAATTTCCATATAATCCTTAAAATTGCGGACACAAAAAACAGATTGAAAACTATTAAATTTGTTTATTAAGTCCTAACAAACTTTTTCGGCAGGTATGTTAAAAGAAAACGAAAAAACTGTATCGTTTATAATCATAAATGGATACAGTGCACATTTCAGGATAAATTCAGGCTCCGTGAGTTTTGTAATTATATAATTGGATTAAGTAATAATTCACAATGTCATGAAATGTCCATTATATCGATTCAGGGTTATAAACTAGAAATTTTAAGCTTTCTTTTGATACGCCTTTCATTAAAATCTGTGGAAACGTGTTTTGAGATCTTCGTAATCTGCACTCTCAATTTCAAAAAGCTATAGATAGATTTGTTAAAAATGATTACCATGGTCGCGTCGTAAAATTGGTCAATTTTTTTCAAATTCGCTAGTTACAAACTTCATTTAGTTTGGTTTTTAACGCAATAAAATGTTATTGAAACATAGCCCGCACACCTAATTGTACCAAATACCCCCGCCCCCCAACATATTGTTAAACATAGTATGGTGGTTTATGGTTTTGTATCTACAATAAGGTCTGATATTACTACAATTTATCGCAGTTTGAAGAAAATCAAAAACGTTTCTTTTGGGCAGTGAGCTCATATTAAATGGAATGCCCCATATACTATAGTCTAGTGTCTAGTCTAGTCTTTAGTTCTTGCTGGCTGTCAAGAGGCTTACAGCCTTAACAGTGCACCTGTAGAAAGAATGGTAGACAGGTCTTCGATATGTAAAACTAATGGTGTACCAACCAACGAGAATTTATTACAGATGCGTGAGAGGAGTAAAGAATATTTGCAAAGTCATCACAATCTCAGCACCCTTTCCCAGGATCAACGATATTCTTCTGTAGGCTTCATACATTTACACTGTAAAATGAGAAGAAATATTTTTAAACGAATTTCACATATGCTAAGTAAAAAAAGTTACTCTATAGTGAAGAAGGCAACAAAGAAATTTGACTTTCTTACAGCTTTGAAAATGTATTTATTGCGATTGTTTAATTTTGTATAAAACTTTTTTCATATATTTATTTTTGAGAGCATTGATATTATAAATAATTATTATTTATAACGAGACTTTTTATTATATAAATAATTATATAAATTATAGGAATTATATACAAGGATATATTTTCCTAAAATCTCAACCCTCAATTAATGTAATTTTTATATTCACAAGCAATTCAATGTATTTTCCGGTCTATGAAAGTTTATGTAGACACTTGAAGTTGGTCAATTAAAAAAAACTTTTTATTCAAAAATAAAAAGTACATTTCAAAATTGTTTTGTATGATAATTTTGTAGAATAGGCATGAAAAATTATTCTTTTTTGGCGACCACGCAATTTACAAAACAACATTTTAGAATATTTTTAGACAATTGAGTGGTGAGTTTTGAATCTTCTCAAAAAAAAGTTAGATCGGATGATTCAGCCTTTATTTGCTTTTGCCCTGCTTTTTTTTTGAGGGATGGGGGTTTTCCCTGTCATTTTGTGCATCATTGAGGCTCGCCTTTTCTTATTGTTCAGATATTTTCGGATCTTTTGATTTCACTTTAATGTGTTCAAATATGGAAGTGTAAAATGGTCTGTTTTTCTCTGACACGTATTTCAATAAAGAATTAACATCTTTTTTTTCGCTGGTAATTCCTACACAATCAGCTTGTGGTGCTTTTTCCAAAAGATCATCGACAGCGATCGATGAACCAATAAAAAATTCAGTGAATTCGTTTCCGTAATTTTCGAAAATATGAAGCTAACCATTTGGATAGTAAACTATTTTTACTACCTTACTTATATCTGAAATTTTTTAGGAATAAAACATTTCTCCCTCAATTCCAATTCGAAATTGCAATTTTCAAGAGAAAAATTTAATTTATTCAAAAAGTTATAAATACCTCATTGCGATCCGATTTATTAATGTTTTTTTGCCACAATTTGTTTTGTTTTTTCGCTTCCTCCCTTATTAATGGTATCAGACATTTTTGTAATATCTCAGAGTTTATAGTTGATATTTTTATCGTTAATGATTGTATACTTTATATTTGGATAACACTTGATAACACACAATATCACACACACGTTACGCTTATTATATATATTTATTTTTTGAAATAAAAAAGAGCTAACAAACTTGAGTGTGCGATAATACTGACTAAAGCTGACACGTGTCTCTAGCAGTCAAAAACAAAAAAGAATCGTTTTGCAGGTATCGACAAGTCAAGACTGTTTACAAACACGCAGCCTTTTGTAAAAAACC
>JAAAKG020059301.1:0-17928 GCA_010014905.2 Druon quercuslanigerum | reverse complement strand
ATTATTTAGAATTATTTTGAATTATTTTAAGTTTTTTTTAGTTCTATGTATTCTTTTCAATTCCCTTTAACTGCTTTTATTTCTCTTGATCTCTTTAAAATATCTTGGGAGCAAATTTGAATTCCTCTAAATTTTATTTCCGGAATTGCAAATTCTAAAAGATAATTAAAATAATTCAGAGGAATTTAAAATAAAATAGCGAATTCAGAAGAATTGAAGGAATTCAGAATATTTTAAGGTATTCAGCGAATTTAGTATCCTGGAAACACTCAAGGTATTCCGAGAATTTAGGCAATTGAAAGAAATAAAGGAAATAATAAAATGAAGGGAATTCGCAGAATTCAGAGAATTTGTAGAATTCAGAGATTTCTCAGAATTGAGGGAATTCGTGGAATTCAAGGAATGAGCCAAATTCGCAGAACTCAGATAATGCGTAAAATCTTTAAAATTAGTAGAATTCAAGGAACTCGGAATTATTCATTATTTCAGCGAATTTTAGGATTTTAGAGAATCGTAGCAATTAAGAGAATTAAAGGACTTCAAAGAACTATTTGAAATCATAGCAATAATTAAATTCATCTAACTAATTGAATCCATATCATTAAATGCATTCATCGAATTAATTCGAATGCCAGGTGTAAAAATTGAAATGGGGACATCTGACTAGCCCCCGACCAGTAGCGTCACGGTAGATTAGTCGGGGGCTAGTCAGGTGAACCGACTTGTCCTAGTTCGGGCCTGATCGGGCACTAGTAGGGGTCATATGATAATACAATTGTTCCGAAGAAATTAGTTTTAACAAATATTTCCAAAAAAAGAGTGTTTATATCATCTCTGTCTTCGGAAATCATCGTGAAGACTATTTTCTTCAGGAGACTCGTATTTACTTTTTTAAAAGAATCCTGAATGTTGAAAATTCTTAATCGATTGACGGCATCTTTATAGTTTCCTAAAATATTTAACAATTTAATCGCTGCTTAATCTCAATAGATAAAAGGAAGATTTGAAATGAAATTATTGATTTAGGGGCCGTATATAAATAACGAACATGTTCAAGGGCCCTCCCTGAGACCCCCCCCCAATCTAACAAACCGTAACAAAATATTTCTAGCACCTCCCCCCCCACGTAATTTTTAGTTTTCACAAATGTTTTGATAGTAAAATGTTAAAATTTATTCACTTATTTTAAACAATAAAAAAGTATTTTCTACTACGACAGATAACTTTCTAACAAAATGCTTGAATTTGCAACAAAGTAATTTAATTTTTAACATAATAGTTTCATTTTCGATTTAAGAACATAAATTACAAACAAAAAAGTGTCATTGTTATTTTTCTATCAAAAAAGATGAAATTTATACATTAAAAAAAAGAATTTTGAAAGAAAGATTGCGAATTTTCACCAAATGAAAATTTTCCAATTCACAAAGAAATAAAACTTAATCTCAATTAGTGAACCTTTCCAGCCAAAACGACGAATTTCAACCAAAAAAAGATGAATCTTCCAAAGATGAATTTTTTAATCAAAAAGATAAATTCTCAAAAAAAAATGGTTAAGTTTTCGTCAAAAAAAAATTCCAGTAGACTTTTCAAGATCAAAATATGAATTTTTTAACAAGAAATAACTTTCTATGAAAAAATTGAATTTTCAGTCTCAAAAGAAGAATTTATAATAAAAAAGGAAGACTTTTAACCAAATAGTTTCCTTTTCATCCAAAAAACATTCCAGTTGACTTTTCAAGATTAAAATGTAAAGTTTTCAACAGAAAATAAGTTCCCACGAAGAAATTTAATTTTCAATTCAAAAAGACGAATTTTTTTAAAGCAAAACGGATGAATTTTTAACAAAATACTTGAATCCTCTACAAAATAGCTACATTTTTATTTAAGAAAGTTAAAATTTGTACAAAAACAGATTTCAGTTCACTTTCCAACACCAAAATAATAAATGTTAACAAAAAGTAAATTTTCTACGAAATAGTTAAATTGTCAACAAAACAGCAAAATTTTCAAACCAAATAGTTGCAATTTTATCTAAGAAAGATGTAAATTCTTCAAAAGTAGGTGAACTTTCCAATAAAAAATGCAAATTTTCAGAAAAGAGGTTGAATTTTTAACGGAACAGTTTCATTTTTATTCATGGAAGATAAAAATTATTGTAGAGCAGATGAATTTAAAATAAAAACTTAAAAAAAATAGTTACATGTTTACACAGACACAAATTTTTAAAGAAAGATTTTGAACAAAAAGTAAATTTTCTAGAAAATAGTATAATATTTAGTGAAACAGTTGCATTTTTTACCAGAATGGAGCAATAATTATGCTGAAAAAGAAGAATTTCTAAATCAAAATGACACCTTTTCATAAAAAATAGTTTTTATCTAAAAGAGAATAAAGCGCAATAAAATATTAATTTTAAAGCAAAAGTTATTGTTCTAAGAAAATATATGAATTTTTAAATCAGAAAGACGAATGTTTAACATAACAGTTGAATTTACCGCCAAAAAAATGTATTTTTAAGAACAAGATTAAATTCCCTCCCCACTCCAGTCACCACTCGTAATATATATGCATTTATTCAAATCTGATAGAAAAAGTTTTTCGAAAACATAAAGTAACAAAGGCTAGCATAACCTATCAAAATAAAAAAGTACTTTCGTCATTTTTATGCATTAAATATGTTCATCGTACAACAATAAAATTTTCCTACCCATTTGGAAATGTGATTTGTCGTCTCCTAAATGGCGTGGAACTCAAAGGTCGTCTTCGTTTACTTTTTTGTGAAGTCGTTTACCATTAAACAATGAAAAGCATAAGACCAAACGCGCAGGTCGGGTTTGGCTGGGTTTGGGTTAAGATACCGGCACTCCGGTAGGCGGTCACGTGACAAAAAGACAATTTAAAAAAAAAATTCTAAATTCAATTGCTTAAAAATTATTGTAAAAGAACTATTAACAAAAGTTAAACGGACCTTTGTTCGAGTTTATTCGTGCCATTTTTTTACAATACAAACAAATTTCTAAGTCTATCTTAATCACGCGTGTGACGAAATGCGACTTTTATTTTTTGATTTTTCTATAGTCTACTGCGAAAGGTTGACAACAACTATCTTGAAACAGAAGGAACCTACATTATCATGAAAAAACCAAAAATTAGCGGGAAATTTGAATATTTATATTTTGAAAGTGCGCGACCTAATTATTAATTAATTGAACAGATTATTGAAACTTATCATTTTGCTACAAATTCCTGTGTTTAATTTTTCAATAGAACCCTTATAATTTTAAATATATTTTTAGTGTTTCAGAACAAAAAATCATTACTCTTTTTTAGATATAACCTCATTTTATAACACCTTACCGAAACTCAAACATAAAAATAATCCGACCAGAGCCCAACTAGCTCCTGGCCAGAGCCCGAAGATTACCCGCACGGAAATTAGTGAACAAAAAAACCCGACCAGCTCCTGACCAACCACCGACCAGGCTCCGACTGAAATTTTAATAACAAAAAGCCCAACTAGTTCCCGACTTGTCCCCGACTGGGTACTTTGTCAAAATTAATAACCCGACAAGCCCCTGATTAGAGCCCGACTTGTGATAGGGCCAAATGGGGTTATTTCTACACGGGTGGTAGAATAAATTAATTTCATATAATTAATTGATTTCCAAAAATTGTCTGTATCCGCAGAATTAATTTGATTCTGAAAATTAATCGAATTATGATGATTTATAGAATTCATTCATTGAATGTATAATATTTAGAGAATTCTTAGCATTTAAAGAATTTATGAGAAAATCAGTATTTGATAAGAATTGGAGGAATCCGGAGAATTTTCGTGAAATTCAGGAATTCGGAGAATTCAGGAAATTCATAAAATTAACAGAATGAAATGAATTAACAGAATCAAATGGATTCGTAAAATTATTTGAATTAATAGAGTAAAATGAAGTCATGGAATTATTTCAATTTAGAGAAATAATATAATAAAATAAATTAATACAATTATTTATTGAATTCATTGCATCAAGTGATAATTGCGAGTAATTAATTTAATTCATTAAGTTATATGACCTAATATAATTAATATAATTAATTAAATTACTTGAAATAATTAAAATAATAGTGTTCATAGAATTCATAGAAGTCAGGGAAATCCTCGGGGAAATCAAAGAAGTCAGAACATTTTCAGTATTAAGAAAATTAAGGAAATTCAGAGAATTTAGAAATTTAGAGAATTTTATATATTCTATAAATTTTCAAAATTCCATGAATATTCAAAACGCTGTTCATTTTATAAATTCTACTAATGTTCAAAATTCTATAAATTCCCTGAATTCTATGAGTTTCCAAAACTCTATAAAATTACTTTAATTCCACGAATTCCTGAAATTCGTATCATTCTCAAAAATCTCTGAATTTTTGAATTTCTTAAATTCTCTGGCAACCATAAATTAAGTGATTTATCCTAATTCTCTAAGTTCCTTCAATTCTTAAAAATCCTGATATTCTCTGAATTCCTTGAATCATTCTAAATTTCTTAAATTCTCGGTGTCATATAAATTTAATAAATTCTTTGCATTTTTCCGATGCCCATAAATTCTCTCAGTTTTATGAATTTTTTCAGTTGAATAAATAAATAATAAAATAAATATATATATAATAAATAAAAATAAATAAAACACAATGTTATACATTCATTTATTTCTATGATTTCTAGAAATTCGCTCAATTTTATGAATTCAAATCATTCTATAAATTCATTTATTTATATAAATTTATTTAATTCTATGACTTCAATTATTACTATGAATGCAATCAATTCTCTGAATTTCCCTAATTCTCTTACTCCTTCGATTTTCGAAAACCCTCAAATTCTCTTAATTTCTTCCATTCTTCCGAATTCCTTTCATTCTACTAAATTCTCAATTATCTCAATATATCCCTCAATTCTCGAAATCCCTTGGATTCTTGGAATTCCCTTAATTCTAGGAATACTCAGCGTGTTTTACCTTTACTAAATTTGCATTAATAGAATTCATAGAGTAAACTAAATTCATGGAATGAATTAAATTCTTTGAATTAATTGCATTCGTAGAAGTAATTTAATTCATGAAATAAATTGAATGCATATAATTAATAGAATTTTCTAAATCAATATAATTAACTTGATTCAGAAAATTCACTGAAATATGATAATTTTTATAATTCATAGTGTTTACAGACATAATTGAATTTATAGAATCACTTGAAATTGTAAAATTAATTAAATTATGTAAATCGGTAACATTGGGAGAATTCACGGAATTCGGACAATTCATAGAATTGATTGAACTTTCAAGGTTCAGAGAATTCTTAGAATTTAAAGAATTTGCCAGAAATTCAGAAATCAGAAAATTTGGCGAAATCGAGAGAATTTCAGGATTTTCGAAAATAGAAGGAATTCAGAAAATTAACAAACTTTTGAGAAACTTGAAGAATTCATGGAATTCAGACGAACGTGAAGAATACAAAAACTTTCAGAATAGTGGAATCATGGAATTGTTTAAAATTATAGAATAAATATAATCTAAAAAATTAATTTAAATAATTATCGAAGTAATAGAATTAATATATTTAATTTAATTGATTGAAATAATGGAATTAATAGAATTCATACAAGTCAGGAAAATCAGAGCAGTTAGGAAGTTTACAGTATTAAAAAAATTTAGAGAATTCAGAAATTTAGAGAATTTTATAAATTCGTTTGATTCATAGAATCTGTTAATTCAGGGAAATAATTTAAGTCATTAAATTCAGAGAATTCAGGAAATTCATTTGATTATTTGAATTCCAAAAATTTAGAGAATTCATTAAATTCAGTGAATTCTATGAATTTCCCAAATTCTATGAATATTCCAAATTCTATAAATTTAAAAAATTCTACGAACGTTTAAAATGATGTGCATTTCATAAATTCTACTAATTTTCGAAATTCTATGAATTTCCAAAATTCAATAAAATTCCTTTAATTCCATAAGTTCCGGAAATGCACGAATTCTAACATTTATGAATTAATAAATTACTTTAAATCCCTCAATTCCTTCTGAATTTTTATGATTTTTTAAAATTCTTTGATTTCTCTATGCTCAATAAATTCTTGGATTTTTTCGATTTCCTTAAATTTTCTCAATTTTTTGAATTTTTTCAATTCGAATAATTCTATACATTAAAATAATGATAAACGCTCATTTATTTATACGCATCCTATTAATTTTATAAATTTCCCTAATTGTATAAGTTCAAATCATGCTATGAATTAAATTAATTATATAAATTTAATTAATTCTCTTAATTCATGTAATTAATTAATTTCTATGAATTTCCCGAATTTTCTGAATATCCCAAATTCTATAAATTTCCAAAATTCTATCAATATTCTAAACGCTATTAAATTTATAAATTCTAATAATTTTATTAATTTTACAAATTTACAACATTTGACAAATTTCCCAAATTCAATCAAATCTCTTTAATTCCATGAATTCGGGAAATACATGAATTCTGACATCCATGAATTAAATGAATTACTTTAATTCTCTGAATTCCTTCAATTCTCGTAAATCCCTTAATTCTCTAAATTCCTTCAATTCTTCTGCATTTAAAAAAAATTTTCTGAATTACATTACTCCTTCTGAATTCCTTGCAATTTTTAAAATTAATTTTAATAAATTCTTTGCTTTTCCAATGTCCCTAAAATTTCTGAATTTTTCCAATTCGATTAATTGATATGATATCTATTAATTTTATAAAATGCCCCCATTGTATGAGTTCAAATCAATTTATGAATTCAAATAATTCTCTGAATTAATGAAATTCTTTGAATTCTATGAATTTTCCAAATTCCATGAACATTAAAAATTCTATAAATTTTCAAAATTCTATAAATAGTCAAAACGCCATTAATTTTATAAATGCTACTAATTTTCAAAATTCTATAAATTTCCCAAATTCAATCAAATTCCTTCAATTCCGTGAATTCCGGAAATGCATGAATTCTGTCATTCAGGAAATAAATGAATTAATTTAATTCTCTAAATTCATTCAATTCTCGAAAATCCTTAAATTCTTTAAATTGCTTCAATTCTTGCGAATGCATGAAATTCTTCTCAATTCTCTGAATTCTTCTAAATTCTCTGAATTCTTCTGAATTTTCTGAATTCTTCTGAATTCTCTGAATTCTTCGAATTATAAGAATTCTCGAAATTCCTTTAATTAATTGAATTCCCTAAATTCTAAGAATACCCAGCGTGTTTTGAGTTTACTAAATTCACTGAATTCCCTCAATTCTTCCAAATTCCTGTTTCAATTATATTCTATTCGAATCACTTCAAAATAATTCATGGAATTCGGGAAATATTCAAGAATCTAATAAATTTAGACGAACTTAAGGAATTTATAAAAATTCAAATTATTTAGATAATACAGAGAATTTAGCGAAATTCAGATTCTTTATTATTATTATTACTTATTTTTTTAATAATTATTAATTATTATAATTTATGATTATTATTATAGTTCTCAACGGGGTAATTTGAATTTGTTCGGTATTTTCTATACTAAAGGAGATTAAGAAATTTACAAGGCAATTCCAAAGAATAAAAAATAATATATTCCAATTCAAAGAACTTAGAAGGATAGAAAAAAATTGAATGGAAAAAATAAAGCGAGGGGCCAACTAAAAACATTTTTTTTTTCAAACCAATGCTAGTGTTTTAGCTTATTCTCGCCAATAGCAAAAATATAAATGGAAGATGAAATGCGACCATATCTCAAGGATTTAAAGAAACTTTAAAACATTTCCCTTATTTTTTATATGGTACTCAAAAAAATATTTGTTTTTATATTTCACACCATAGCTCTGAAGAAAAATCTTCCTTTACGATGAGAGTATTACCTTTTGCTATCCTTCAGGTAATAAAAATTTTCAATTCAGTGAAATATAGGATCACAAAGTGGAAAAAATAAAAATTAAATTAAAAAGTTGGGCTAGGATTTCATACAATTTTGGAAATTTAAAGAATTTATAAATTTCACAGAATTTGGCAATTCCATAAAATTTGGGATACTCAAAGAATTTATAAATTTCAGAGGATTTGAGAAATTCATACAGCTGTGGGAATTCATCGTATTTAAGAAATTTCTAGAATTTGGGAAATTGATATGATTTGCAAAATTCATAGAATTTGAGAAATTCGCACAATGCAGAGAATTTAAACAAATTCAAAAAATTGAGAAGAATTGAAGGAATTCAGGAAATTTCAGAATATTGGAGAATTTCAGGAATTCAGAGAATACAGAGAATTCATGGAATTCATAGAATAATTTAATTCATAGAATTAGATTAATTTATAGAAATAATTTAATTGATGGAATTAATTCAATTCATATAATTAAGTGAATTTGTCAAATTCATTGAATTAATATAATTATTAGGATTCTTAAAATTATTTTACTTATAAAATTAATTGAATTAGGGGAATTCGTAAAATCCATAAAACTCAGGGAAATCAAAAAATTCTCAGAATCGTGAGAATTTAAGAAATTACGATTATTCACAATATTAAGAATTCATTGAATTTGAAAGATTTATTAAAATTTTTAAAATTCATAAAATTTTGTAATTTATAGAATTAATAAAATTTAGAACATTGATCGAATTTGGGAAATTCATTCAAATTAGGAAACTCCTAGAATTTGTCAATTTCATGGAATTTCGTAAATCCGTAAACTTTGCGAAATTTATAGAATTTTCAAAATTTATAGAATTTGGGTCATTCATTAGATTTTTTACATTCACAGAATTCAGACAATTTACCAAAATTTTAGAAATGCCCATTGACTGAATTCCTTCAATTCTTTCGAAATCCTATAATTTTTCTAAAGCCCATGAATTGATTTTATTCATCTGAAATCCTTAAGTTACCTTTAATACCTAAATTAGTTGAAAATTTAACAATTTCCTAAAAATTAAATTTTTTGAATAAAAGTTTTTTTGTATTGTTAAAAACTGAATTATTTTTTAAAAAATTCTTCGTTTCTTGGTGAAAAACAATTTTAATAACTACAGAATTAACATATTCAACTTTTGGTTAAAAAGTAATCATTTTTGTTGTAAATTTAAATATTTTATTAAAAATTCATGCATTTTGTAGAAAATTAATGTACGTGGTTGAAAACTTATCTTTTTTGGTGAAAATCGTTTTTTTTTGTAGAAAACTAATCTTTTTGATTAAAGATTCACTTTTCTGGTTAAAAAATCATTTTGTTCTTTCAAATATTCCTAATTTTAGTAAAAAAATTAATTTTGTAACTGAAAATTTATTTATTTTGTTAAAAATTCGTCTTTATGGTGGAAAAATAATCTTTGTAATTAGAAATGCAAGTGTTTGGTTAAAAATTCATTTATTCAGGGGAAATATTCATAATTTTTATTCAAAATTAATCTTTTTCGACGAAAATTTATATATTTTGTTGAAGATTAGACTTCTATGCTAGAAAATTAAACTCTTTAATTTTAATTTGACCTTTTTTATTAGAAGTTTAACTATTTGGATAAAAATTCAGTTTTTGAAATAAAATCTATAATTTTCATTGAAAATGTATCTTTTTGGGTCGAAAATTTATTTTTCTGGTTAAAAATTCATACATTCTGTTAAAGATTTGCTTTTTTGGAAACAAATTGATCTTTTTGTTTAGAAGTTCTACCATTTTGTTAAAAATTCATTTTTTGTAGAATAAATTGCTTGATTTAGTAGAAAAGTTTTTATTACAATTTGTCATTATCGCTTGAAAATTAATTTTTCTACTAAAAACTTATTATTTAAGCTTTGGTTATAGATACAAAATTTACCTTATTTTTAGATAAAAATTCGACTTTCTTCGTAGAAAATTAATCTTTTTGGTTGAAGAGTCATCATTTCAGTAGAGCAATAGTTTTTTTCACCGAAAATTAAGTTTCTGAACTAAAAATTTAAATTTTCCATTTTTGGTTAAAAATTTAACTTTATGGGTTAAAACTTCATGTATTTTGTTAAAAAATCGTCTGTTTTGGTAAAAAAATAATGTTCTTGGTTGAAACCTTATCTATTAGGTTAAAGTATTTTTTTCAAATTGAAGATTCATCATTTTAATTGAAAGTTCATTTTTTTTGCTTATGAACTTATCTATTGCGTTTAAAAATTATTTGTCGGTTGAAAATATTAAAACTTTTAACTGATCGAAATTGACTAAAATGTATCAAAATCTCTTGAAATTCTTTAATTGTTTTTAAATTCCTTGAAATCTTAATTTTTTTTGTAATTTCTTAAAAGCTTTTGAAAATTGATAAAATCTTTTTCAATAACTTTTTAATCATTCGTTTGAACTTCTTTAAAATTACTAAAACTGCCAAGTGTTATAAAATTTCTTGTAAATCCTTAAAACTTCTTGAATTATTTTTTAAACCTTAAAAAATAAACATTGAAATCCCGTCAAGTAAGATTTTTTGGAAATCCTTAAACTTCTCCGAAATTTTTGTAACTCCCATTCACTTTTTAAAAAATCTTTTAAAACTGACTAAAATTAGTTAAAATCTCTTAAAATTCTTAAAAATTTCTGAAATTTCTTAAAATTTCTTGAAAATCCTTAAAATCTTTGAATATTTTTTAATCCCTGAAATCTCTTCAAAATTATTAAAATCATTTTAAATAACTTTTCAATAATTCACTTGACATTCTTTAATATTACTAAAAATGTATTAAAATCTTATAAAATCTATTATAAATCCTTAAACCTGTTTGAACTATTTTTAATTCCTTTAAATATAAACTTTAAAACTTCTAAGACATACATCTTTTCTAAATATTTTTAACTCTCCATAAATTCTTTAAAATATTTTTAAATATTTAAAATTATTCAGAATTTCTTTAAATCTTCGAAATTTTCTTGAATATCTTAAAATTTCTTGAAATTCTTTAAAATATTACAATTTCTTGTAAACTTTTAAAATCTTTTGAAAATTATAAAAATTACTAAGGTTGTCTTAGAGTCTTATAAAATCTGTCAATAATCCTTAAATCTTATTAAATTATTTTAAAATCGTTAAAAAATAAACTAGAAAATCCTGTCCAGTCCCTAGTAATTCCTTAAAATCACTTCAATTCTTAGAAATCCTGGAAGATTTTTTGGAAATCCTTAAACCCCTCTGAAATTTTCAGAACTCCAATTCAACTTGTTAAGAATCTTTCAAAATTGACTAAAATTAGTTAAAATCTCTTAAAATCATTTAAATTTTCTGTAATTTCTTAAAATATCGTGAAAATCCTTAAAATTTTTGAATTTTGTCCCCCTGAAATCTCTTCAAAATTATTAAAATCTTTTTAAATAACTTTTTAATATATCGCTTGAAATCCTTTAATATCACCAAGACTGTATTTAAATCTAATAAAATCTATTGTGAATCCTTAAATCTATTTAAACTATTTTTAATTCCTTTAAATTTCTTTAGACTCTCTTCAAACTCTTAAAAATCATTCAAAATTAAATAAAATTAATCAAAATCTCTTAAAATCCTTTACATTTTCTGAAATTCCTCAATATCTTTTGAAATTCCTTACAATGTGACCATGCTTTTTATTCTCTTAAAATCTTTTGAAAATGATTAAAATCTTTTTAAATAATTTTTCAGTAACTTATTTAAAATTTTTTTGAATAAGTAAAACTGTCTCATAGTCTTATAAAATCTCTTAATAAACCTTAAGCCTCATTAAATTATTTTAAAATCGTTAAAAAATAAACTACGAAATCCCGCCAAGTCCCTAGTAATTCCTGAAAATCACTTTAATTCTTAGAAATCCTGTAAGATTTTTTGGAAATTCTTAAACTCCTCCGACATTTTTTGAACTCCAATTCAACTTCTTAAAAATCTTTCGAAATTGACTAAAATTAGTAAAAATCTCTTAAAATCATTTAAATTTTCTGTAATTTCTTAAAATATCGTGAAAATCCTTAAAATCTTTGAGTATTTTTTAATCCCTGAAATCTCTTTAAAATTATTTAAATCATTTTAAATAACTTTTCAATCATTCACTTGACATTCTTTAATATTACTAAAACTGTATTAAAATCTAATAAAATCTATTGTAAGTCCTTAAACCTACTTAAATTTTTTTTAAATCCTTCAAAAACGAACTTCAAAATTCCGTCTAGTCCCTAGTTATTTCCTTAAAAAATCTTAAATTCTTATAAATCCTGTGAGATTTCTTGTAACTCATTAAACTTCTCTAAATTTGTTTTAACTCCCTTCAAAGTCTTTCAAATCTTTCAAAATTGAATAAAATTAAAAAAATCTTATTAAAATGATTAAGATGTTTTTAAATAATTTTTCAATAACCCGTTTTAAATTCTTTGTAATTACTAAACCTGTCTTAAAGTCTTATAAAATCTTTTAATCAACCTTAAACCTTAATAAATTATTTTAAAATCGTTAAAAAATAAACTACGAAATCCTGTCAAGTCCCGAGTAATTCCTTAAAATCACTGGAATTCATAGAAATTCTATAAGATTTTTTGGAAATCCCTAAACTCCCCGAAATTTTTGGAACTGTGATTCAACTTCTTAAAAATTTTTAAAAATTAACTAACATTAGTTAAAATCTCTTAAAATCCTTTAAATTTTCTAATATTTCTTAATATATCATAAAAATCCTTAAAATCTTTGAATTTTTTTTAATCCCTAAAATCTCTTCAAAATTATTTAAATCATTTTAAATAACTTTTCAATAATTCGCTTGACATTCTTTAATTTTACTAAAAATGTAGTAAATTCTTATAAAATCTAGTATAAATCCTTAAATCTATTCAAACTATTTTTAATTCCTTTAAAAACAAACTTTAAAACTTGTAAGTCATTAAATTTCTCTAAATATTTTTAATTTCCTTCAAACCCTTAAAAATCTTTCAAAATTAAATAAAATTAATCAAAATCTCTTAAAATCCTTCACATTTTTTTAAATTCCTCAATATCTCTTGAAATTTCTTACAATGTTGCCATATTTTTTAATCTCTCAACATATTTTGAAAATGATTAAAATATTTTTAAAGAACTTATTCAATAACTCGTTTTAAATTCTTTAAAATTACTAAAACTGTCTTAAGGTCTTATACAATCTCTTAATAATCTCTAAACCTTTATAAATTATTTTAAAATCTTCAAAAAATAAACTACGAAATTCTGCCAAGTCCCTAGTAATTCTGTAAATTTACTTAAATTCTTGAAATCCTGTAAGCTTTTTTTGGAAATCCTTAAACTCCTCCGAAATTTTTGGAACTACAATGAAAATTCTTAAAAATCTTTTAAAATTGACTAAAATTAGATCAAATCTCTTAAAATCCTTTAAATTTTCTAAAATTTTAAAAAAATATTTTGAAAATCCTTAAAATCTTTGAATTTTTTTTAATCCCTGAAATCTCTTCAAAACTATTAAAATAATTTTAAATAATTTCAATAATTCACTTGACTTTCTTTAATATTGCTAAAAATGTATTAAAGTCTTATGAAATCTATTATAAATCCTTAAACCTATTAAAACTATTTTTAATTCCTTTAAAAATAAACTTTAAAACTTCTAAAGTTAAAACTTTTAAGTCATTAAAATTCTCTAAATATTTGTAACTCCCTTCAATTTCTTAAAAATCTTTCAACATTGAATAAAATTATTCAAAACTTCCTAAAATCTTTTAAATTTTCTTGAATACCTCAAAATGTTAAAATTTTGTGTAAACTTTCAAAATCTTTTGAAACTGATAAAAATTACTAAGACTGTCTTCGAGTCTTATAAAATCTCTCATTAATCCTTAACCCTTATTGAATTATTTTAAAATTGTTAAAAAATAAACTATTTTTTGGAAATTGACTAAAAATAATTAAAGGCTCTTGAAATTCCTTAAAATATTTAAAAAAAATTTAATCTGTTGAAATCTCTTAATAATTATTAAAATGTTTTGAATTATCGTTTCAATAGCTCGCTTGAAATTCCTTAAAATTAATAAAAATGTCTTAAAATTTTATAAAATTTCTTGTAGATCTTTAACATTTTTTAAAATTATCTTTACATCTTGAAAAAGAAAGTTTGAAATCACTTCAAGTCCCTATATTACTTCCTTAAAATCACTTAAATACTTAGAAATCCTGTAAAATTTCTTGAAAATCCTTAAGCTGATCTGCACTTTTTCCAACTCCCTTCAACTTCCTGAAAATCTTTCAAAAATTGATTAAAAATTATTTAAATTCATTTGAAACGCCTTAAAACCTAATATCACTATTTATCAGTCAGCAGTCGACGGACATTGAGGTTATAACCTCAATTACGGGAAATTATAATTTTTTGTAATGGATTGTCTAATCGCATACTTTCCCAATAGCCAGAAATAATTAAAGAAATGGCTTTTCAATCTTAAAAGCAAAGCTATATCACGATTTTTCACTTCATTTTGCCGGAATTAATTAATTTTAGTAAAAGTACTATCTAAACAATGCTTTGCAGACCAAGAAGTGGTAAGGCATTAAAGATTTCGATGTTACCGACCGAGTGTGACGTGGTTTAGAATATTTAATTACAGAAAAGCTCTTTCAGTAATAAGTCCTGCCGTAACTCCCCACCTTATCCCTTGTCCAGTCTATGGATTGATCGTTGCCAGGGCCGCATATAATTACACTCTGCGCCACTAGAATGCGCCATTGGCACCAGAAGAATTAGAGATCTGACTGATAGTCCAGGCATTAGGTCGGAAAAAAGAGTGAAATTCCCGAAAAAATCGGATTTACAATTTTTTTGAGAAAATGTTCCTTTAAGGGGTCCTATTTAACGTAGTATAAATTTTACCATGAATACGAGAGGGAAACCGGTTTTTTTTTAAATTTCCAAAAATCACGTTTGCATCGACGGATGATTCCCATTGCATTTTAGAGCAAAATTTCTAACAGAAGAAAGAAAGAGAACTAAATTGTGAGAAGATTTTGTAACAAAAGTAATACGCTATCTTTAATAGATTCCGAGTTATCGTACATTGAAAAGTCCCCACTTTTTTCGATTTTCAGCGAAAAATCGCTAAGTTTCAAAAACCACTGTGCGCATTTGTACCTAATTACTTTACGGGAAAGTGTTCAACAGATAAGTGAAAGTAGACTCAATTTTCTGTGATTCTCAAAAAAGAACAATGTTCTAGCTCTAATAGGTAATAAGTTATGATCCTTCAAATTTGATGATTTTCCCGCGTTTTTAAGATGGAAAAAAGTGGAGTTTAGTTTTTTAGAAATAAATCGTGTTTTTAAAAATACAGTTAAAAAATTAGAAAAAAATGATTGTTATTTATTAGAAATATATTATTTTCATTGATATAAAAATAGTTTTTAAATATTTTTTTAAACAATATCTTCTATTACTTTCTCAGCATTTAATCTCTGCATTTTGACACAAAAGTACGAAAGAAGTGCTCAAAAGTGGTTAAGACTTCTATGTATAGCTATTTATAGGATTCGCATACTCCAGCAATTTATCATTATGACTTTTTGGGATAAACTGAAAATTATCAGAGTTATAGCATTTTCAAAATCCAAAAGAACAAACCAAAATGAACATTTTATGGGTAATTCATGCAAGATACAATCACTTTTTCGATAGGATGTATAGTTTTTATTTTTATTCTTAAAAAACAACATTGAAAATAAAAAATTAAAGTTTTAGAAAAACGACACAAGCTATGAAAAAATAAATAAACAAACACTGCTTTTGCAAAAAATAGCAGAAACGCATTCAAATTTTTCATAAATATTTTTTATTGGAAAATCAGTTTTTGTTTTAGTCGTAAAAAATAACATTCAAAATTGAAAAATTAACTTTTTTGAAAACCGATACAAAGTGCGGACTAAAATTAACAGACTAAAGTTGTCCACCCGAAAAAGATGTATAAATTTGTTATTAATCATTGTTAGATAGGGCGATTACATTTTCTTTCAATCCTAACAGATTAAATTAAAATTTTTTTTAAATTTTTGAAAAACGACACAAGAGACGAACAAAATTAAAAGACAAAAGTTGTTTGACCAAAAAGTATCTACAAGATTGTTATAAGCTACAATAAAATTTTATTTAACAAAATTTTTCGCTTGAATTCCATCTACATTGAATATAAACAAATTAGATATTAGTTTAATAATAATTTTTACTTTAATAGGATGCCGATTTGTTTCTTAATAAAACTAGAGTAAAAATACTTTTTTTCCAATACTAATGCATATCATGAATGCTGATCATATAAATTTATGGAAATGATATACATTTTTCAGGATGACTGAGAATAAAATTCAATGCAAAATGAGAAACAAATATTAAATTGACCATTAAAAAGGAGTGTTGTACTGATAATGTAGGAAAATTCGTATTTTTGGCGAAATCGAGTGAGAAGCACGGGATGCGTGATGAGAATGTGTTCGTTAAAGCCGAAGGGGCTTTAACAAAAGCGAATTCACAATTGCCAAATGATGCGCTCAAACTTGCGAACGAATTTGTCGTGGGACATGTTGGTTAACGAGGTAATTTCAACGAACAAAACTTTTCGATTATTCGTCAAAAATGCCGCAAAGAATGGATTTTTGGAAAACTCGCATTTCTCAAACTAATAGGGCGAAAAGACTTTCTTTTTAGATTTACGCAGATTTTCGTATACTTCATTTCATCCTCTGGAATCATCAACGTAAACGAAACATGACACGATTTATTTTGAAAAAAACTAAACTACACTTTTTTGCCCCTAAAAACGGGGGGAAATGCTCAACTTTGAGGGGTCATAACTTATGACCTATTAGAGCTAGCACCTTGTTCTTTTTTTGGAATAACAGCAAATTGAGTCTACTTTTACTCGTCTGCAAAACACTTTTTTGTTAAGTAATTAGGCAGAAATGTACACTGTGGTTTTTGAAACTTAGCAATTTTTCGCTGAAAATCGAAAAAGTGGGGACTTTTTAAATTACGATAACTTGGATTCTATTAAAGATAGCTGATTATTTTTTTTTACAAAATATTGTCATAATTTTATTTACTTGCTTTGTTCTGCTGGACATTTTGCTTCAAAATACCATGGGAATCATCCATCCAATTTTTTTAGGACAAAATTACCAGATCCCTTGCCTATTAGTCGCATCAAGATATGATAAAAAGCGAACCATTTATAACTAAATTTTACAATAAATTCACAATTTTTAAGAATAAAACGAGGAAGAAGATAAAATAAAATATAAACATATTAGAACTGTTTGACATTATGTAAATTCCTCTTTGTAAGTTCAAAATTTATCTATTTTGTTAAAAATTCATATTTTGAATTTAAAACTAATTTCTTAAATTGAAAATGTAACCTCCATTTTTAGCTCAAAATTTGACTTTTTTATCAGAACATTGTTGCAATCTGTTAAAATTAATGTTTTTTGGTAGAGAATTTATCTTCTTGGTCACAAAATTTTTCTGAAAATCTCTTTTCTTGTTTGATTGAAAATTAGGTTTTTAAATTTAAGTATAATTACTCGTCATTTTGTTGAAAAGTTGTCTTTTAGAATAAAAAATTCAACCATTTGGTTAAAAATTAATGTTTTTTGTCCACAGTTAATTTTTTTTCATACAAAATTAATGTTCGTGGTTAAAGAATTTATTTTCTTGGTTGACAGATTAATAATTTTTGTTAGTAATGTATTTCTTTACTTGGAAATTGATATATTTTATTGAAAATTCGTCTTATTTTTTTAACAAATAGTTGCATTTCTAAGCATAAAGATGAATTTTCAAACAAGAAGATAATTTTCCATAAAAAAAATAAATTTTTAACAAAAATGATGAATTTTTCATCCAACTATTT
>JAAAKG020059290.1:0-17929 GCA_010014905.2 Druon quercuslanigerum | reverse complement strand
TAAATAAATGAGTGAATAAACAAAATAATAAATTGTACATTGTGACTGAAAAAATCGTTAAGACAATAAAAAATATAAATAATAAAATAAAAAAATAATAAAAAAACCAGAGTCAATTTAAAAATTATTCATATATCTATCTCTATCTTTTTCAATGCTTTCTTTTTTTCTTGATATCAGAATTATGAAAAGTTTGCTGACGTAATTTATAAAATGATATGAATGTGAATAAACATTTTTTAACGATAAATGCTTGGTCAATTCTCCGATATTAAAAACCAAAGAATCTCCTAGTTGCCTTTATGTTAACATAAAATTTTGCAGCTCCAAATAATTCATATTCTAAATATTGTTTCTATCAGTTTAATTTTAAAACATATAAAACCTATTCTCTAAATTAGAAAATACTCCTCCAAAACGGCAGTATTTTTAATTTCAGAGAGATTTCACATAAATTATACCTATCTTTTTCTTTTTTTATGTTTGAGAAGTGTCTTGCTAAAACCTTTTTAGGAAACGAAGTAATTGCTACGAGTTACAGTTTAACTAATAATTAATTTTTAAAAAAGTCTGTTTGAAACATGTACTTTCAGGGTATCAATAAACATATTTTTACTAATTTGGCATATTGTTTTTATTATATCCCCACCTGCAATCTCACGCTTTGGATTTAAATTATTAAAGATAAGAATAATTTATTTGTTTTTAAAAAAGCATTTATTTTTTATTCAAGAGTTATAGTGTTATTTGATGATTTTTGGATTGTTCTGAAAATTTAAAATTTGAACTACTTTCCTAAAAATTCATTTTTGTCTTGTTTTAAGATACATAACTCAAATCGAAAATCTATAAGTGTTTGTCCATTTTTATTTCTCACTTTAGAATTCAAGTATCTGGTTTTCATTTCATAATCAAGTGTCAGGTAGAAAATTGACGTATATGCTTATATGCTTATATATGCTAATATATACATATATGCTATATGCATATGCTTATTTTAAGAAAATGTAATAATTTTCTTTATTGCTAAAAAAATTTGAAAAAGACGCTTCAGGAAGGAAAATTTCAAACACAAAGGCTAGATGACGCAGGGGGAAATTATAGTTTCCTAGTCACATCTTATTATGGCTTTGTTGTAATTAGAAGTTTTTAAATTACTTTGCCAAAAAGGCAGTTTCAACATCTTAAATGGGAACCCCTATTTTATATTACATATTGCGATTCTTTGGATATAAACGCGTATGATTTGTCTAAGACATTTCTCTCGTTGCGGGATAAATGGCGCTGAAATCGACGAAATTCCATTTTTTATTATTTTGCTGTTACTGAGACTGCACGCTTACGATTCTGCAATACATTCATAATACAAAATTGTACAATTTTCATTGTGACAAGACTGACCAAGAAAATTTTTTTTTTTTAAATCGCTACAGAATCTTTGAACGAGTACAATAAAAACTTGTACATAAAAAAATACATCGCGACGAAGACGGTAGAAGACGGTAGAAAACAGTAGAAGACGGTAGAATCTGCTTTTTGAATTTGGTTTAAAATAAGGGAAATAGAGCTACGGATCTCTTTGGTAATTATTATTTTGAAAAACATGCTAAAGCGTATGTCCGTTCTTGAGATGTAATTATTAAGTAATACGTTTACATTACCAGTGTTTTCTAAATATTACTAAATTTGACTTATGAAATTATTGTAGATAGACGTCAGCGGAGGATTTCAAAACATTGCAAAAGTGTTTATTTTTATCTTAAGTTGAACACAGTAAATTTTAAAAAAATACATTTAAGACAAAACTCATTTTAGTTAGATAAAAAATTTTTCCGAACGCTACTTCACAATGGAGTATCTAACCGTACGAGAAAAAATTGAAATGGTTCTGGTGTATGGAGAAGCTGGAAAAAACCTTGATAACACTGATAATCTCTACGCTCAGCGTTTTCCAAATATAATTGTGTCACGTGTTTCATTTTATTGTACTATTACAAAATTTACTACAGATGAAAGTGTTCGTACAATGAAAAAGATCCGTGGAACAAAAGGCAGTGGAGAAAATAAGGAAATTTCTGTATTATATGCAGTTGCCAATAATCATCACGTTAGTACACGAGAAATTGCTTGTGATTCCAGAATGTCTCAGAGCAGTGTTTGGAAAATTTTGAAACATAATAAATTTCATCCGTATCCTGTCTCAAATACAAGAAAATCTCAACTTGTTTCGTTATGTATTATTCTCTGATGAGTCGTCTTTTACGAACCATGGAATAGTTAATTGACATAACATGCACCACTGAAGTATTGAATATTCGCAGTGGCCTCGTGAAGTCAAACCCCAGCATCCAGGGACTGTCAACTTATGGTGTGAAATAACTGGCAACAAAATGATCGATCCCCAGATTATGGAAGGCAGCTTAAATGTTCCAAAATATTAAGCCACGTTGGAAAATGAACTGCCCATATTGCTTAAAGACTTGAGCTTCGAAATGCGACTGAACATGTAGTTTCAACGTGATGGTTGTCCAGCACACTATTCAGCGGTAGCACGAGAAGTTCTTGATCGTGATTTCAGGGGTCGCTGGATTAGTAGAGGCGGTCCGATAAATTTGACTGCAAGATCGCCAGATCTTACTTCACCAAATTTCTTTTTGTGGATTCATCAAAAAGACAAAGTGTACAAAGAAAAACCAACAACACGTAAAAATATGATTGACAGATTTACAAATGCATGTGCTAAAATTCAAGAATGTCCTCTTCTCCTTCATTTACATTTATTTGAATTATAAATTAATAAGTGCATTGAAGCCGAAGGTCATCATTTTGAGCACTTACTTTAATTAAAAGATGATTCCCTCAGTACCACGAAACATGAGAGGGAAGGGGACTCACGTTAATCAAGCAACCTGAATGGACAGAATGAAGAGAAGAGAAGAGAATGAAGAAAAATTGAATGTCGTTGATTGTTCCAGTATGGAACAATACTTTGTAAATGCCTATTATTTGTGAAAGTGAAATAAGCTTTTCCCCAAGATTCACATTATTTCTTTCTCACCCTTTTTATAATAATCGGCTATTAACAGTTTTCCGCTAACAACTTTCAAACCAGTGTATACGCAAATTCGTTTTTTTTCGATAAAAGTGTCCAAAATTTCGGATCTCTCATTTTGAAATTAGCATTCCTAGTAAGAAATTCTTTCTCATTGTCCCTAAAAAGACTAACAACTAATTTTGACGCAAACAGTTTGTAGGTGGTTTTTGTTATCGTTGTCGTTGTTGTCGTTGTCTTTGTTAGCTGTTAACCGAATGACATTCGAGACTAATCTGATTTGGTTGTGTTCAAAAACTTGACCAATGTAAGTAATCATTATTATATAGTAGCAATGTGATTCTTGAGAGTAAGCATGTTAATAAAATAATATTAGATATAGACTATAATAAACATGAAAATTATCTTGCATCTAGTAACAGCATCTACTTTTTTAACAAATTAAAAGCTTTTTGATTTGAATACGTTTTATTCTCAAGACTTTTAAATTTTAAAGCATTTTAAAATCAAAAATTAGACTGATAATACACATTTATTTGTAAATGATAATTAAAAGTACATTCGTGCTTATAATTATTTATTGTTTACTGTGGGTTCATAATTCGCTGTTTGCTGGTCTCCTCAACGTCCAATACCGCCTTGTGAAAAAAATTTCTACAAAATTAAGCCCCTTGGAATTTTTTTGCTTTGTAGAAAAAAATGCACTTTTTTCTTAAACCTCTCTAACACTTAACATATATGAGCGTTTAGTAAATTAGATCCAATCTAAAAAGTGAAGTTTCTTCGTTGAATTTTTTGAAAGATATATTTGAAATAATTTTAGCAAAGTAAGCTAAAAAATTCTTATTACAAAAAAGGCATAATGTCACATTACCTGGAAATTCGAATTTCCAGCTGTGTCCTGTAGTCTTTGCGTTTTAATTTTTCCTTCCTGAAGCGTCTGTTTAAAATTTTTTTTGAAGTTAGGAAAAATATTCCATTTTCTTAAATTATACATATTGAAGTACGTTTATTCTCTACCTGACAGTTAAATTTTGTAAAAAAAATTTATAATTAAATATGCTCGTAAAAAATTAGCTTGTGCAAAAGCGCAAACGAATTCTATTCCCTTCTGATTCTCTGGTTAGAATTTTCAATTTTGTTAAATTTTTTAACATTTTTTGAGAATGATTCTCGTTTTCTTTATCATGATGTTACAAATATTCTTTTAATTTATTAATGGATAAGGATTTTATTTGATTTGGTTTATTATTACTTATTTTTATTAATATTATAGTTTTCCTTTAAAAAACTCATTATAAGTAAAACTTATTCCTCTTAATAACCTGATAAATAAGACAGAAAAGCTTTCTGAATAATCGACTAAGGAAGAAAAAATGTCAACAATAAAGAATATTTTTAAAAACACAACAATCCACCAATGTTGTATTTAAAGCAATATGTATACTAAGCCCATTACTTAACCACTTAAAAATATAATTTAAATTGAAAAATGTTGCTACAGATCATTGATAGAAACTAATATTTTGCTGTGGAAATTTTAATTGTTAAGAAATTTGAAATTTTTTTGGCAAAGTAATTTAAAAACTTCTAATTACAAAAAAGGCATGATAAGACATAACTAGGAAACTAGAATTTCCAGCTGTGTCATCTAGCCTTTGTGTTTAAGTTTTTCCTTCCTCAAGCTTTTTTCAACATTTTTTTCAGAAATGAAGAAAAATATTAAATTTTTTTCAATATGCATATATAAATACATCCATTTTCTACCTGACAGTTTCATTTTGAAAGAAAAATTTCACTAAGAGACAAGTATTTTCAACAAATCTTTTGGCCTTCAAAACCAAATGCTTGCATTTGTAAACATAATAATCTATTTTATTTCAAAGAGACAAAAAAAAAAGTTTATAGCCAGATACTTCACTTCCAGAAAGAGAAATGAAAATGGAAAAACACTTATTGATTTTCGATTTAAGTTAAGTGTCTTGAACCAAGAAAAAAATGAATTTTGAGGAAAGTTGTTCAAATTTTAAATTTTCAGCACAATCCTGGAATCTTTAACTATAACAGAATAACTCTAAACTGAAAAGTTGATTTGTTAGCAACAAAAAATTATTCTTATGTTCAATTATATAAATGCAATGCGCAAGAGTGCAGGTTGGGATATAATAAAAACAGAAACCAAATTAGTAAAAATATGTTTATAGATACCTTCAACGTGCATGTTTCAAACAGACGTTTTCAAAAATTAATTATTTGTTAACATGTAATCTGTAGCAATTGCTTGGTTTCCTAAAATGATCCCAAAAAATATGAAAACATACGTAAAATTTATGTGAAATCTCTCTGAAATTGTGAATACTTCCGTTTTGGAAATGTACTTTCCAATTGAGACACTAGGTTTTATATGCTTTAAATTTAAACTCATACAGGAAACATATTTAGACTATGATCTTTTTGTAGCTAAAAAATTTCAACTTAAGAAAAAGCCAACTATGACATTTATCGTTTAAAAAATATTTACTCACATCCATATTATTTTAAAAATTACTTCAGCTAACTCTTGATAATTCTGATGTCAAGAGAAAAATGTAACCTTGAGAAACATAGCCTTGGAGCGACAAAAATTGACTTCTGTTTATATTAAGTTATCCACAAAATATTTCAAGTACATGGACATTTTTGACTGGCACCATTATTCTTTTCTCATTTTTTTATGTGGCTGGGAAGTTCCAGCACCTTCCTCTAATGTCAGGATTGGTTGTTTGCCTATCGGATGATATTCGTTCAAAACCGCCTTAAAAATGGTGCCGTCTTTTATTTTTATATAAATGCAACTTTCGGATAGGTTGCCAACTCCAATGGGCGGCCTTCTACGGATATCGTGCCAATGGAAACGTTGAGTTGTAAAATATTGGTGAACATTATTATGTTCTGAATGTAATTCAGCATAGAGCGGACGATAAGGAATATGACCCTCGTCTACATTTGTCGGACGCAAAGTTGATTCAAAATGATCGCCATTTTCTAATAATATATATGCAAAAATTTCTGTAGAAATATTATGTTCAAAGCATATCCAGCTGGGAAGTTTCCGGAAATACTTGAAATAATCATATTTTCCATCTACAAGCGTACCATAATAATGAGAGCTATCCCACATGTTTACAAAAATGCGCATTGGATCCAAACTATCTGGCCAAGCACCTGCACCTGATTTTGTTAGAAAAATTTCAAATTTACAGATATTTTACACTACAATAAATTAAAATTTTAATAATATTTAAAAAAACTTTCAATAATGTTTAAGATGTTTTAATTTGGTATTTATTTAGAGGGTTAACATTTACATAATCCTGTAATCCTGTACCGATCAAATCCAAAATTATAAGACAAATTTATTGGATTTATAATAAACTACTTTTGTTTTCTTGCATAGAATTTAAAAAATGTGTGCTTAAACTTGTAGAATAAAAGTTCATAATTTAATTATAAAGGCTTTAAAATTTATTATTGTCTTAAATTTTCAACAGATTTAAAAATGTTTGTTGGAGCCAGAACCGTCTGAGAAAGATAATATATGTTTAGCAACATACATGTACTATTTTTCATAAACCATAATTATACTATTAAATTATTCTTACCTTGAAAATAAAGAAAGCCAACGGTTGTAAAAATCAGAATATCAGTGTTAATATTCATTCTTTGTGATGAAAAAATTACTAAAAAAGCAAAAACTGATTTTTCGCGTCACGTCTGAGTAGCAAATGAAAAAATTGTTTCTATAAATTCTAGAATTTATAACGTATCTCTGATAAGAAGCTTTTATTTGTTCTACAAGATACATGGAGCAGAAAGAAAAATCTTGAGCTCAGGTTTCGAAATTTCCTATATTTGTTACACATAGAACCTTCAGACAAAATAAGCTTTAGAATGTGTGTAATTTATGACCGTGAAATTCATTTGTTTAAACAAAATTAAACTCAATAACGTCTTCGACTAACATCGAACTGTGCAAATATTTCCGCATTTCACAACGAGGAAGAAACCCAAAAATAGATAATAGACATCGGGCTGAATGTTTATTAACCCTATCATAATTTATCATTGAAAAATAAAAATCAAAAATTAAAAAAAATGCCAAATTTTCAAGAAAAATATGTTATATCCGGTAAAGTGGAATACCGACACGAGAAATTTTCGTTTTTGGTTCACTCGATTGGAGAGAATATTTTGCAAACGATCCCATCAAATGTCATTCGTTCATGCTCGATTGTTCCAGTCTCAATTTAAGAGAAATTTTCTCGTCGACTTTTTAACGTGACTGTCAATTTAATTCGAAAATAAATGTTCAGAAACGAAAAATTTTAATTAGTAATTGTTAAAATGCGTGAGATGCCAAAAATTTAATACTTAATACCATAGGATTTGGATGTTCATTGAATCCTTTATTACCATGCATCAACGTTTTAAAAACTATAGGTTTCTTTTTCAAACAAAAATTTTGAAAGAAAGTTGAAAGTGAACCAAACTACAACCACCATAAAATGTTCCCATTTAAATTTAAAAAAGATAAAAAATTTTGCCGGAAAAGCAAAAGAAAAAGTTATTCCTTTTGCAAAAAAATCAAAAAGAGGAAAGACAAATGAGAGGGCAACCAAACAAATCCCGTTTCTTCCCTTTTTTATTTTTTTTGTCTTCTTTATTTTTATTATTATCAAATCACAATGAAAATTAGGTTTAAAAAATAATCACCAGCCTTTCAGCACTTATACATCAGCCTTATCAAGGCAAAAAAATTACAAATACCCCAGCAGGCAGGAACAGCAACAAAACCACGATGCTCTGAATATTGGTTTTGTTTCTGTTCCTGCCTGTACAGGTATTTTTTATGTTCGAATTTGTCTGTTTGTCTGTATTTCTGGATGTCTGGCTGTGGATTCTGGATAAAAGTTTAAAAAGTGAGCACTTTTAAAAATTTTAGAGACCACTTTTTTTATGATTCGAAAATTCTATGTACAGTTATTAGTAGCACTCGAAAATACTAACAACTTACTATAATGACTTTTTTCAAAGAAAAAAAATTACCGAAGTTATAGCAGTTTCAAAAAAAACGAAAATAAACATTTAGAGTAAAACAACACACGATATAAAAAAAGAAAAGAGGGGAAATACGTTGGTTATTGAAAGTCCTTTAAGATTATCATAATAACTTTTTGAACATCTTCGAAAGATTGATTGATTGATTGATTTACTCCTAAAATAACTGTCAATAACTAACTTTCAACCAAGAAGTTTATTTTTCAATTAGAACATAGGCATTTAAAAAAAAATAAAATAGCTCACACTCTAACCGAAAAAGATCCTAACTCTGTGAAAAAAGCATTGGCATTTAGAAACAAAAGGACGAGTTTCTAACAACACAAAGAATTTTGCTATAATATCGACATTTGACGGTGAAAAAATTTTTATGTGATTTGTGAAAAATAATTTAAAAAATAAGTAATAGTAGAATTGAGAGTACCACTGTAAAACATTGAATGCGCAGTGAATGTTCTCTTTAGCACTGCGCATATGGCACTTTTTTGATGCTACGCCTCCCTTACATTGTTAAACCAGTGTTATTGCTTGTAATTTTATTTGCTGGAAGTATACTTGTTAGGTCGAAAAATTTTTTTGAGCTGGAAATGTCTATCATATTATACATATCATCATTAATGAAATAATTAATTGTTTACTAATTTTTAGTTACTCAAATTTTTTTAATTCATTTTTTATCATTAGATAGAAAATAATTTTTGTGGAAGCTGACCAAAACTTATGGTAACTTTGGTGTAAAAAATCTGCTCTATAGCAAATTAAAATTCTTCATTTTATGAAGTGATATTACTATAGTGAGGAAACCATTTCCTCCGATTTAAAATTTTCTAATTTTTAATCGGAGTAACGAATTCTCAAATGTATTTGTTTAAATTATATTTTACTACGAACCCTATTAAATATTTCATAGTTTAAATGAAAAGAATAAATTTAATTGAAAGCGTTTAAAAAAGTAAGCATGTTTTAGATAATATGTGTCATATTTATCATAAATTTGGATTTCAGTATTGAATTAAGCTTACATTGAAAATAAAGAACACCAACTCTTATTTTTATTTAATACATTTTTAATGCAAAAATATTTCAGGATGAAGACCAATACCTATAAGAAATAATTTCTGTTCGTTTTCTACTTAAACTTTCAGTTTTTAATTTATGTATTGAAATATATAATAAAAAGTTGCGCATATCTCAAAAGTGATGTATTTAAAACATTAATAATTATGACACTGTAAACTAGAATTTTCTTAAAATTTCACGTATTTCTAAAAATCATGTTGGTATATCTGAACAATGATTATTGAGTGTGAATGAGTCGAGCATAGTGAAATTTTTATTTAGGATTATTTATTTACTTTTTTATTAAAAAACGTCTTCAACAATGTTTTGAGTAATTTTCTCAGAAAATTAATAAGTATTCCATTTTTGTAAAAATTGTGAACTCTGGCATTTAGTCTACACGCATAATTTTAAATCAGCCAATCGGTAAAATTTACATCCATTTTCAGTCTGCTATTCCAAATAAAATGTTTTTATTCCTACATTCGTTTTTAGAGACTTCAAAATCCTCAAGCAACTGATTTTCCGATAAATTTTACTTATTTTGTTGTTCGAAATTTTGATTCGGAGATTTCAAAAATCTATAACAGGGGCAAAAGTATCTCAATCTTATTTGTCTTAGGCTTTTGGCCGCTTCATCAAAATTCGCTTCCAGTATACACGCCAATAAATTTGGCTTTATTTTAATTAAACTAATTTATATGACAAATTCATATTATAAAAAATAATTCACTATCGTGGAGGTCAAGCAATTTGTGTTTCTTCCAGTAGAAAAAAATATTTTTTCTATTACGGTAATTTTTCATTATTTAAAAAGAAAATCATCCAATGCAATGATTTGGACACGTTCATTACAAGAAAATATTTATATTTATTTTCAAGTTCTTTAAAAAGTTAATCATTATTATGTCTAATAGATTTTACAGACAAAAATTGATTCTAGGATTCTCTGAGAAATTTAGCATATGTTTGAGAACATAGGTGGCATATTTTCCATAGAAAATAATGATAGTATTAAATAAAACTTATGTTGAAAAAAAAGAAGACCAAAAAATGTAAAAATCATAATATCAGTAATAATTTTCATATTTACTGAATGTACAAAATGCTAGGAGAGCAAAATTTTTATTTGTTTTTAATACGTGTGAGCTACAAATCGAAAAATGGCTGCTATATATACTATCATTTATGACGCTTCTCAGATAAGATTAATTGAATTTTAGAATGTGTGTAATTTATTAACTTGTTATTCAATTTCAATTAAGAAAGTAGGTTTGCTAACTTTTCCTATTAATATCGAATTGTAAAAAGATATTCTTATTGCAAAATGAGAAAGAAAAAAAAACAAAATATAATACTCAATAGTCATTATTACCCCACTAAACAAAATCATTACTATTGTTTCGCTGCAGACGATTGGACTGGCAGAAAATATTCCATCATAGGAGTTTACAAAACCACATTTCCCAATTGTGTTCATTTTTAAATACTGATAAAGAAAAGGAAACTGAAAAAAATATCTTCGATAATAATTGAAATTGTAAATATGATTTTCTTTATAATTTTCTGCACGCAAAATATAATGCATTATAAGGAAACTTGCAAAAACTCTATTCCTTTCTCAAATTTACCAAAAGGTAAGTCAGTACAAATTTTTATGGTTATCCATCTAGGAAGAACACTTTTGTTATCCATATCTGATAGAACCTTGTTCAACAAAAAAGATACACCAAGTGATCACGAGGAACCGATATTTTAAGCATTTTATTTTTAAACTCAAAATAATTTTAACTTGACTTTTTGGAATTATTTGACCTTCTTTAAAAATTAAAAAAAAAGTATGCTATTTTGAAAATTGGAGAGTTGATTAAAGAAACAACACATTTAACATAAATTAAAAATACCTCAAGAATCTAACGCATCACAATTAAATTCGTTTGGGCTGGTATAACGGTTATATTAGTCAAACTGCACTTTAAATATGTTGGGAATTTTCCCAACTGTTCCTCAGGGAAAATTCTCAAATTCAGTTGGCAAAGTAGCTTTCCCTAATACACTTAGTAATTTTTCCAAAGTTTTAGGCACATTTTGCCAAATAGCAGAATATTCTTTAGGCAGTTGGGAATTTGCCGAAATTTTAGGGAATTGACAATACCATTTGAAAAATAGTCAATTTTACACAACGCAATGTTTTTTGCATGGAATTTTCCCATGGAACATGAGAAAATTCACAGTTTCTTTACCAAAACAAAACTTTACAAAGATCAAACGTGAGAAGCATACCTCAAATATTCGTATTGACCCATAAATATTAATGAACTTCTTCTATTATCTCATTGTTCTTTTGTACATTAAGTAATTGATTGGATCAAATCAACGATTAGCGACCGACTCAGTGATCAAAGCATCATATGGTTCGATTATATTTTATTTAAATTTTTTGATATTGTATATTTTTACATATTTATTTTTATAATTGTGTAAATATTTACTTACTTAGTTTATATATAGTTCATATATTTCATCGATGCTACATGCATCATGCTTCATTGTCTTCTAATGGTTATATGATTAGAAAGAATTCATCCCAAGCTTAGTTTCTAATAATAATACAATACATAATAATATTATTTAATTATGGCGGGGAGTTTTCCCTATAGAATGTTCGGAAAAATTCCCAAACTAAAAATCAATTCCCATATAAGATGGGAATTTTTTTCACGAAATGTTGAGAAATTTCTCATACTTTTGGGAAAATTCCTACCATTCATTGAGATTTTTCCCCTCTTTAACGTTTGGGAATATTCCTAAAGTGATTGTGTTGAAAGCTTTGCAAACTTTTTGGGAAAATTCCCAAAATATTTTTTACAGTGTAGTAGATTATTGTCTACTAAGACTAAAGAACATCATGATAATTTCGGACAAAATTCAAAGATCAATTAGGTGATCCCGAAACATCAGATCCAAATTTCACACCACTTTATTGGAATCATGTTCAAGTTTCACAGCATGATCCTAATGAATTTAAACGACTTGTGGCTGAAATGTTTTTTATTAAGATGGAAGGTACAATTTTTAGAATATGATAACTGAATTAGCTTACTGTAGTCCATTATACAATATCATTTTAGATTTTCTAATTTAATTTTTATGTTTGACTCATTTTATTATATATCACCAATCTTGTTCCTTATTAATAACTATTTAGTAGAAAATGCCATGTTCATTATTGTATCCTTTAATTTTTATTATCGTCACGGAACTGGTTTCTTTATTCCTGTTACATCACATATCTCTCTATTTAATGAAATAAAATCCTACAAAGCTTTGTAATTTTAATTTTTAACATTTTTAACATTCTATTAATTTATTTCAATTTACAGTTTTTTTTCATTTCGGGAAGTTGGAAATGGAGAGGAGGTATGTCTTGTTTTGTTAACTACAACTTTTGAACAAATTTATGAATTAACATTTTCCGGATGAGGAAAGTTCGTTGCCTATTGAAACGTCGAACGTGTTGTCAGAATTATCGCAGTCGAAATTAACACCACACCTTGATCAGCAACATCTATTGTAACTATATAAAAAATATCCACATTATTTCTTCCTCACTTTTTTTTAAAATAAGTAATTTTTCATTATCAGTTTTTCGCTACCAAATTTCAAACAAATTGATACGCAAATCAGATTATGTTCGATAAAAGATTTCAAAATTTCGGATCTCTTATTTTGAAATTTGCATTGCTAGCACGAAATTCGTTATCAGCCATTCACAAAAAGATCAATAACTAATATGGACGCAAGCATTAGATATACAGTTTAATAAAAATTAAGATTATCTTTCATCCAGTAACAGCATCTACTTTTTTGCAAATCAAAATCTTTCTGATTTAAGCACATTTTATTCTTAAGACTTTCAAATTTAAAAGAATTGTCAAATTCATAATTCACGATTTTGTGGTCTCCTCTACGTCCTTTACCGCTTTGTGAAAAAAATTTCTAGAGAGTTAAGCGCCTTGGAATTTTTTTGCTTTGTCAAAAAAAACGCACCTTTTTTTAAACCTCTCTAACATTTTACATCTATAAGCATTTAGAAAATTAAATTTTATCTAAAAAGTAAAGTTTCTTTATTACATTTAAAAAAAAAATATTTGAAATAGCTGTGTCATGTAGCCTTTGTGTTTGAATTTTCCTTCCTGAATCGCTTCTTTTTAAATTTTTTTAGAATTGAAGAAAAAGGTTCCATTTTCTTAAAATATAAATTTTAAAAAACATCAATTTTCTACTTAAAATTTCAATTTTAAAAACAAAAATTTTCACTAAGAGACCAGGCCTTTCAACAAATCTTAAATTTCAAACTGAAAAAGAAAAATGACCAAACAGTAATAGATTTTCGAATACGCTTGCTACCGCTTACTGTTTTACACAATTTAGCAAAATAATTTAAATTTGAACAAAAGTTTTTAATTAAATTTTACGGGCCTGGAGAGGCATGCAAAAATAAGTGCAAATAAATATCCTCGTACAAAATTAGCTCGTGTAAAAGGGCAAACGTATTCTATTCAATATTGATTCTCTGATTAGGATTTTTAATTTTGTTAAATTTTTGAAACATTATTTGAGAATGATTCTCGGTTTATTTATTAAGATGTCACAACTATTTTTCCACATTAATAATGGATTATAATTTTATTTAATATAGTTTATTAGTACTTATTTTTAATTTTATTTATTATTGTTATGATTTGTTGTAAAATCTCATGATTTGAAACGTAAATGTTTTCTTTCAAATCTTAAACTTATTCTTTCTCTTATTAACCTAATAAATAAGACAGAAAGACATTATGTATAATCGACTAAAAAAGAAACAATTTCTACAATGCGTTGGAATACAATTTAAATGAAAAAAATGTTGCTACAGATTAATAATAGGAACCAACATTTAGCTGTCGAAAATTTTTTTCTACCAAATTTTGAAGTTTTTTTTGGCAAAGTAATTTAAAAACTTAAAATACGAAATAGGAATAAGGAGACACTACCAGCAAACTCTAATTTACAGCTGTGTCACCTAGGATTTGTGTCTGAATTTTTCCTTTCGGAAGCGTTTTTTATTTAAATTTTTGTTTATAAATAAAAAAAAATATTACATTTTCTTAAAATATACATTTTAAAATACATCAATTTTCTACTTGACAGTTGAATTTCGAAAAATAATTCACCAAGGGGCAAGTATTTTCAACAAATCTCTTGACCTTTGAAACCAAATACTTGTATTTTTAAACAAAATAATCTATTTTCTATCAAAGAAACAAAGATATATATTATTTTATATATATAATTAAAATTTTTAGCACCATCCTGGAATCATCAACTACTACCGAATAAATCTTAAATGTATAGTAGCTTTTTTAAAAACAAAAGATCATTCTTATGTTTAATTATATAAATGCAATATTCAAGAGGGCAGGTGGGAATATAATAAAAAACATAAGCCAAATTAGTAAAAATATTTTTATAGATAACATGAACGTACATGTTTCAAACAGACATTTTTAAAAATTATTTGTTAAAATGTAGCCTGCAGCAATTACTTAGCTTCCAAAAATGATTTTAGCAAAGGCACTTCTCAAACATATAAAATAGAAAAAGATAGGTATAATTTATATGAAATATCTCTTAATTGTAAATACTGCCGTTTTGGAAGAGTACTTTACAATTAAAACACTAGGTTTTACATGTTCTAAAATTAAACTGATGGATGAAACATATTTAGATTTTGAATTTTTTGTATCTGAAAAATTTTAAGTTAACAAAAAGGCAACTGAAAGATTTTTTTTGTTTTCAAATATCGGAGAATTGAACAAGAATTATTTGTTGAAAATAATGTTTATTTACATTATTTTATAAATTAATTCAGCAAACTTTTTATAATTTTGACGAATAGAAAAAAAATAAAGCCTTCAGAAAGATAGCGTTGGATCCAAAAAGTTGATTTTTGCCTACCACTATTCCGAAAAATAATTCAATTCTTCTCATCCAAGTATATTAAAAAAATATAAATTCTTCATTTTTAGTAAGGCATGCATTATATATTTCAAAGCCATCGACATTTCTGACCTTATTCGTTTCTCATTTTTTTATGTGGCTGGGAAGTTCCAGCACCTTCCTCTAATGTCAGGATTGGTTGTTTGCCTATCGGATGATATTCGTTCAAAACCGCCTTAAAAATGGTGCCGTCTTTTATTTTTATATAAATGCAACTTTCGGATAGGTTGCCAACTCCAATGGGCGGCCTTCTACGGATATCGTGCCAATGGAAACGTTGAGTTGTAAAATATTGGTGAACATTATTATGTTCTGAATGTAATTCAGCATAGAGCGGACGATAAGGAATATGACCCTCGTCTACATTTGTCGGACGCAAAGTTGATTCAAAAGGATTGCCATTATCTAATAATATATATGCGTTAATTTCTGTAGAATTATTAATCCACATCCATCTGGGAGGAATCCGGCTATACTTGAAATAATCATATTTTCCATCTACAAGCGTACCATAATAATGAGATCTATCCCACATGTTTACAAAAATGCGCATTGGATCCAAACTATCTGGCCAAGCACCTGCACCTGATTTTGTAAGAAAAATTTCAAATTGACAGATATTTCACACCACAATAAATGAAAATTTTAATAATATTTAAAAATCTTTTAATAATGTTGAAGATGTATCAGTTTAGTCTTTATTTAGAGGGTTAGCATTTACAGAATCCTGTATAACCGGTCAAAATTGTAAAATAAAATTTCACTGGCCTCCATTTGCTCATCAATAATTTCATACATTAGCCAGAGTTTAGCTTTTCTGTATTGTTCATTACGCTTGGATAGTTCATAAACTTTACATGATTTTCATATATTGAATAATCATTTTCTGGAATACTGATGTTTGTAAATTTCAATTGGCAGTCTCTCCTACCCAAGACTATGAGACAAATTTACTGGATGTTAAAAACTACTTTTGTTTTTACGCATATAATTGAAAAATATGTTGCTTAAATTTAAAATTTAAAATTTCAGAAAATGATGATAGAGCCTTTAAAATTGATTATTGATTCAAATCTTTAACAGCTTTAAAAAATTTTGTTGAAACCAAAACCGTCTGAGAAAGATAATATATGTTTAGCAACATAAATGTCGAATTTTTAGTAAAGCATAATTATACTATTAAATTAGACTCACCTTGAAAATAAAGAAAGCCAACGAATGTAAATTTAAGAATATCAGTAATAAAATTCATTTTTTTTGTAGAAAAAAATACTAAAAGATAAAAAACTGTTTTTTTTGTGTCACGTCTAAACAGCGAATGAAAACATGGCTGCTATGAATACTAGAATTTAAAACGAGTCTCTGATAAGAACCTTTTATTTGTTCTGCAAGATACATGGAGTAGAAATTACATTCTGGAGCTCAGGTTTCGAAATTTCCTATATTTGTTACACCTAAAGTACATAGAACCTTCAGATAAAATAAACTTTAGAACGTGTGTAATTTATGACCGTGAAATTCATTTGCTCAAACAAAATTAAATTTATAAACGTCTTCGACTAACATCGAACTGTGCACAGATCGAGATCAACTAAGGTCTCCCCAACCACGCATGATAAATACAGATACGCTCTCTCGTTCCGAACACCTGGAACTTTTAATAAAAAATTTCCTTATGATTTTACAATATTCAAAACGCTGTAACCAAAATCAATACAGAGCTAAGCAATGAATTTCTCGTTGAAATTTACTTCAGGAATTGCACTGACCTCTTGGAAACCTTTCTTAATTTCAAATAACCTCTAACTGACCTTGAACGTTACACTTGACCTATGACTTGGGTACGTACTTAAACGTAGAATTTTCTGCCTTATCGATTGAAGATATAAAAAAGGGTGTTTGCATTGAAAAACAAAGTTGACCGGCAAAAAGCCATGAAGGTCAACTTCAAGGTCAAAAAAAAGGTCACCATTGAATTCCTCGTTGAAATTTACTTTAGGAATAACCTTAACTTTTTTGAAAAAATATTTTACCTAAGGAAATATCCAACCATCCCGGGACTTTTTAGACACTTTATATGGTAAGCTGTATTATATCTAACATTCATATCTAATATTTTTTAATGCAAAAATATTTCAGGACGATAACTAATATCTATAATAAATAATTTATGTTCATTTTTAGTTTAAACTTTCAGTTCCTACTTTATATATTCAAATATACCATAAAAATTTAAGCAGATTTTGCAAGTGATGTATGCAAAAAATAAAGAATTCTTACACAGCGAACTAGAAGTTTCTTTAAATTTTACGTGATTTGAAATTAAATTTTTTTAGATCTGAAGAAAGAGTATTAAGTGTAAATGAATCAACCTTATTATTGTAATAAAATAAATTAGTAAATATCTGACCAACGATATTCTTTTTCTATTACAGAGTAGAAATTTCCCAAGTGAGCCTACGATTTTTGATGTTGGAAGTAAAATTAAAACTAAGTATTGGAAAATAATCAACTCATTAGTATAAAAGCAAGTTTTGAAAATTTTTGAGAAAAATGCATTTGTTTATTTACAAAGTGCGATTAAACATTTTTACTTCGCTTGATTAACAAATTATTATTTCGTAAACTATTTATGCAAAATTTATGAAAATTTCAGGAAATGTTGAAAAATAAATG
>JAAAKG020059279.1:0-17929 GCA_010014905.2 Druon quercuslanigerum | reverse complement strand
TAATAATTTTTATTTGTTAAAATAAATGGAATTAGTTGAAATAATATTTTTTTTATTGGTCTAATTAGGAATGAATTGTTGAAATAATTCAGAAAAATTTACAAATTTCGGGGACAAAGTATTGTTTAAAAAAATTATAGGTTATTAAAAATAATTAATGATTTATTGTTCGTACAATTAGATAATATTTTTAAATAAATTTATCTCATTAACGATAACAAAATGCTAGTTCGAGGAACATGAAATTCTTTATTGTATATTTCTCTACAAGCCCCTATACTTTTCATCCACATCTTTTTACACCCAAAAAATTATTTAAAAAGTTGTAAAAGTGGTTTTACCCCATGCATTTTACATAGGCAATTTTTATTTATTTAAACAAACTGAATTTGTTAAAAAAATTTTGTTCGAAAATTCGTTTTTCCCCTAAAAATTATTATTATTAGCCTAGTGGAATATTGATGAACTTTGGTTTATTCACTTTTAAATTTTTAAACAAATGGAATTTGTTTAAATAATTTTTTTTCGAAAATTCGTTTTTTTCCTTAAATATTATTACTATTGGTCTAGTGGAATCTTTGTGAACATTAATTCATTAATTTTTAATTGTTTAAAGAAAGGAAATTTGTTCAAATAATTTTTTCATTAAAAATTAATTATATTCCTTTAGGGGAATATTTATCAACATTATTTGATCAACATGATTTCAAACAAAAATTTTTTTATTATTATTATTGATTTAGTGGAATATTTAACAAAATTGGTTAATTAATTTTTTTGATATTTAAACATATTCCATTTGTCTAAAAAATGTTTTTTTTCTCCAAAAATTCGTTTAACTGGTAGTTTATTTTTAAATATTTTTCAATAGTTGAAAAAATAAATTAATATTTATTTTCAACTAATAATAATATTCAACTAATAATTTGCTTACATAATTAAAATTTAATGAACCAATATAGATAAATATTACACTATACCCACAGTTATAATTTTTATTTTAAAAAAATTGGAACAACATTATTGAAACAAATTTAATTTATTTAAATAATTTAAAATTTATGAGATAATGTTAATTAATATTCCGCTATACTAATAGTAACAATTTCGAGGGAAAAAACGAATTTTTAATAAAAAATTATTTAAAAAAATTCCATTTGTTTAAATATTCAAACATTATTGATTCAATGTTATAAAAAGCAGCACCACTTAAAAAATTGATTTTATCTCTTTATGACGATGATAATTTTTTATTGTAGTAAAATTAATCAAACGTATGCTCTTTTTTACTCTTATACAATTATGCTTATGTTTTATTTTAATGCAGGACTTGATGAAAGTTTAAAGGATAATTGGCAATGTCAAGGATTGGGGTGGACATCGTAAAGAACGAAGTTCAAAAGAATAAAAAATGTATTGAGTGTATATCCACATTTGTGTTAATATTTGCAGCCTTAATAAAAATATATAGTTCATTTTATTCATTTTCATGTTATCAAATTATTATTATTAACAACATTATAAAAAATGATACATTTTAAAAATGGCTCTTAACGGGAATTTGGTTGGGCCCACGTCGGTTTTCCAGATCTGGGCCAGATTTGGCCTGGTCTGGACCCAATCTGGGCCATAGCAAAATTTCTAGACGGGTATGCTCATATTTAATTTATATGCAAGAAATTTAAATTACAGTACCTTGCCATATTAGTAGACTCAAGCTAAAAGATTACAATTTTCACATTATTTTTGTCATTTATTGTAAGCCCATCTAGCACGTTTGGAAATTCATGAAACAAAAGTCAGTAAGCACAAACCTACGACAAAGTAAGAGCTATAATTCAGATACTCAATCACATTTTTGAACATTGCCCAGAGATGAAGATTAAAATTGAAAACTTTATGAACAGTATATGCCTTATCCACGGTGGGGCTGAATAATTTTGTATATGAAAAGTTCGAGGACCCCAAAGTTACGAGTGAGAAGTTGTTGTAAATGGTGCCTCTAATCAATTTTTCATAAACTTGAAATGATCCCCTAAGCCGCTTTTATATTCGTGAAAAATCCATTAAAATCGCTATGTATATAATAACTTAAACGCTAAATAAGCTGGTACAACCATATGATACGAGCTTGAAAAAGTATTTAAGAAAGATAAAGTACTTGAAAATTATTACTAAAACGGCAATGTTAATGCTTATTCTTCTTTGCTAGTTATCGATAATATAATTATTTACTTTATCGATCGTTAATAATAATCTTTAAACAGTTAAATTATGAACAAAATGATCTTCCAACTCACTATAGGGTTGTTTACACAAAACTAAATGCATGTTTCTTTGTTTACATCAAATGACTGCAATGGTATATATATTTACTTGTCTATGCATAACTATATACATTCTTCTACTTCATAATACAAAACGTAAATAATCTTTCAAACTATTTTAATGTCATTCTGTGGTCAAATATTGTCGAGTTGTACATATTTTTATTTATAATATTGTCAGTTTGTGTCGTAAGATCGAAGTGTGAGCATCTAAATTAAATTATGTCTCGTACTTGTAGTTAGTGAATAAAAAAATGAAACCAGTACCTCAAATTAAAGTGCGTGCGATGTTGCACAGTGTGAGGAGAAAAAAAAGTGAACAAAATTTGAATAAATTTGTGAAATGTGGGCTAAAAAGTGTAATGTCATCCGAAAAACCTTATATGAAAGTGCAGGATTAAATGGAAATTCGTGTAAAACATTAAACAGAGTGGATGTTTCACGTGAAATTTACACAATAACCTGTAATTTTCCTTTTATGCAATTTATTATATATTTTTACGCATTCAAAGAGGTTGTAGATTCTTGTTTTTCAAATTATTTAAAATCAGATTACCTTGAGAAGATCGCTGTTTTAAAAAAAGTTATGTCAATTTAGAGATAAAAGTAACTTCGAAAGTTCACGCCGTTTTTTATATTAAAGTTTTTTGTGAAAAAAAAGAAAGGATAGGTTTTGTAAACTTTAAAAAAATGTGGATTAAGTATAAAGTGAAAAAAACACATCCAACGTATGCAATTTTGTTTTGTCAAATAAAAATTATTTTATAATTAAAAAAAATACGGATAGTTTTTAGTAATTAATTAAATATATTTACATAAAACATTCATATTACTATTTCAATAATGATTTCAAGTACTTTAACTTGCTTATATACTTTTTCAAGCTCATATCATATGGTTGTACTAGCGGCATAGTGGATTATTTTAAGTTGATGAAAAATTGATTATAGGCACAATTTACAACAAAACCTCCCAATCATAACTTTGGGGTCCTTGAATTTTTCATATAAAATTATTCAGCCCCACCGTGTGTCGATATTAAAATTTTATTATCTGGTAAAGGTGGGCATACCAAATTATGATTCTATTTAAAAGTCGCTTTTGATTGTAAGAATGCTTGAGTTGAATGAAGACAATTATTTTTGGAATAAAGTTTATCTTCTATAATATGTTTCTCTAAGATTTTCCAAAAAATTTCTCAATATCAATGTGTATCTTATTTAAAGTTATAAAAAATTAATTTTTTTAGCTTTGTCTTAATAATCAGTATTTTATATAGGAACCTTTAGGAGATAATACAGCTTTAATGCGACGAGGATTTAGGCAATGTTTCCAAGTGTGATTGAGTATCCGAATTAGCGTTAGTAGCTTACCAATTAAATTAGTAAAAAAAAAACTAATTTTTATTGGTCCTTTTCTAGAACTACAAATTCGTTAGTCTATTTCTAAACATAACCATTGTTAAGTCGTTGACGCAAAAAAAGATAACATTATTTTGTTACTCAAACAGACTTTCAAGAATAGGAGAGAGTGGATTTCAAAGAAGACACTGTTTATCATGGTCGCAATGGCAGTCGGTGGCGAAACTACAAATCGGTTAGTCAAAATCTACCAATTGGTTAGTCAAAATTGACTAATTTATTAGTAAAAAATGAGACTCTTTTGTAGAGACACGCATGTCCGTAACGCAGACACCCTATAGAGCATTCTCAATTGTTACGTCATGCGCTCCGAGCGGCTATCGGGGGAATAGCAGACCTCCTATGCCCCTCTAATTTGCATTTATTGCCGTAGTTTTTTGAAAATGTTTTTGTTTTTTCGAAATGTAGAATAAACATTTGGGAAAATTGTCGGGAGATGGAAAGACCCGATATATCCAAAAATTGAAAAAAAAATCGAAAACATTGATCCGTATGCTCTTAGAGATATACATAAATTTTAGTGAAAATGTAAGTTTAGTGCCCTCTGTGACAATAGTGGATATAATGTCTTATTTTACTTAAACTTACAGTTTTTACACTGCAAAAGAAGTAAAAGCATATTTTTCTAAGCTTATAATTTTTATGAAGCTGGTTTTGTGGTGATAGTGAAATGCAGTATTGCATTTAGTTCAATTAAGTTATCAAATTCCATTGCTGACGTAAAATGCGATAAGAGTTTATTGAAATTTTGAGGTTAGGAGTAGCCTATCGCAAGTGCGATTATTATTAAAACGTTTTAACATTGCCTTCTTCATTCCCAGTTTAATGAATATAGATGTTATTTTTACCAACATCTATTTTGAAAATATTTTTTTCTTGAGAAATTCCGAAAATGTATATCTCAAAAAACTGTCCGAAAAATCAAGATTTTTATTATACCAAAAGCAAAAAATACCAATTTAAAAAATCTCTACCTTATGCTAACAAATTTTTTATTTTCCCTGGCCGAGAAGATTAATTTTCTACAAAAAAGGAGAACTTTGAACCCAAAGTGAAAAAGTTATATGTACAGTTAGATAACAAATTTTCACAAACAAAAAGAATTTCAAATAAAATACTTATATTTTTAACCAAGAAAATGCATTTTTAAATACAATTATAAATCTTGAATTAACTAAAGGATTTTTCAGTAAAAACTTATATTCTCCTCGGAAAACGAAAATTTACGTCTCAAAAAACTGTACGAAAATTCAAGATTTTTCTTGATACAAAAAAGCAAAAAATACCAATTTAAAAAATCTCGACCTTATACTGAAAAATTTTTCATTTTACCTGCCCAAGAAGATTAATTTTCTACTAAAAAATACAACATTTTCAATAAAATACACGAATTTTTCACCAAAAAGAGATACACTTTGAACCCAAAGTAAAAAATTTATATCTAGATTTAGATATTAAATTGTCGCAACAAATAAATGTTCAAATACATATATTTTTAACCAAGGAAATTAATTTTTGCATATACTTATAAATATTAAATTTATTAAAGGGTTCCTTTAATAAAATTAAGAATATATTCTTCTATGACAAAGAACGAAAATGTACGTCTTAGAAAATTCCAAGATTTTTCTTAATATGAAAAAGCTACTTATTGTTTGAAGTGCATGTAAAATTCATGAAATTTTCAAAAGCATTATAAAAATGGTTTGTAGAATCTTCCATGGAAAACAATTTAAACTATTTTATCCTACAAAAAAATTACAAACAATTGTAATAAATGCAAATCACAATTAATTCTTTCGCTACGGTTGTGGTAAACAAACACGCATACATTTCTTAATTACCACTCATAAAATTTTCCTCGAAAATTCAAGCATTTTCTAATTGACTTGCACTTTAAGACCCACGACGCAAAACACTGGTTTATATTTCCCTTCTTCTCTTTGACAATAGAATAAGTTCACTTGTTGACAGATCACTAGACCCAAGACGAGATATTTTCACAAACTTTTGATTTTCATCAGTTATACCTCTTGGCATCCAAAAAAATCTTGAGCCTGGGTACACAACACTGTGTTTATTACACCCTACTACGAAACAATCTTTTATAATTTTACTACTTTTATTTTCAAAGCTTCTCCGAAATATGTCATCCCTATACTGGTAATGTATTTTCCCTTACTGCTATACCCTCCGTTGCATGACCCTTTAAATTTTTATGGCTTAATGAGAATGCTCTATTGGTTTCTTATTTCTTACCCTATTTAAAACACATCAAGAAGAAAGATGAGCAAGATACAAAGACTATAAAACAAGATTAGTTAAATTCCCGAGATGGCTTATAAATTTAAATGAAATTTATGTTCATTTTACTAGATTCTAAATAACTGTAACTAAATTGCATCATAGTATTTGTATTTAACTTTGTTTTCAAATAAATAAATATCAAATAAAAAATTTTTTAGTTCTTAGACATCACTTCAAATCGTTTTCTAAATCGCACAATAAGATTTATTTTTAATACGCGGCACTTATCGCAGGAAGAAAAAAACTAGGACGACCCCCTTCTGTATTTTCCCCGAAAGTTTTTTATCATATTGTTCACATGCAGGGATGCTTTTCAGGCTATTAACCAGTAAAAGCTTGGCACCTCCAAGAGCGCCGATGATAAGGACGAATAATTTAACATAATATTCTGGGTATAATCGTCACAACTCCCTTAGAAGGTCCGTATACCTCTCTTTTTTCATTCTCCTCGGCTATGATGTTTTTGTCAGCTGATGCCGAAAATTGGATAACGAACATGGTTCGCTTCTCGAAGTTAAGAAGAACTATGTCAGGCTTCGAGTGTGCAAGGGAAACAATTGTCGACATAATAAAGTTCCAGAGTATGCGGCACTTTTCATTCTCGACAATTGCTTTTATTTCCCTAGGTGCGTACAGCGGAAAAATATTAAGGTTAATGTCGTAAGAGGGACAGAGATGGTAATAAAGCATTCTTAGTGCCGCATTTTGCCTTTGAATGTGGATCGTTCCCGCATGAATTGAACATGTAGATAATATGTGTCCTAGATGCTCGAGGTGTGCATGGCACCCCCTGCAGCTATCATTGGGAATGTCTTGGCTCAAAATATGGCGACGGTATGTTAAGGTGAAAATGAAACCATCTTGACATGTCAAAATGAAACCCTCTGTGGCCGACTTCAATCCAAGTGATTTAAGGAAAGCTGTTCCTGGAAGTTTTTCTCCTGTGCTTTTTGAATCCGGGCTTTCAGGAGTGAGTACTCGAGATAGATAATATTTTATGCATTCTGCTCATCCCTGATACTGAAGTTAAGTCCGAATGTTTCAGCAGCCCCCTCCGCTGCTTTGTAAAGTAACAATCATTTGCCCACATCTTCATGTTTCCTGGCCATTTTAAGAAGAGGGTGATGTACCCAATATAATCCTGTTGTGAAGACATTCAAGATTGAATATTCCGCGATCACCTTGACGGCGTGAGATGTAGAGTTGCGGAACAGAAGACTTAAGATGCATGCTTTTGTTTATATGCATAACCTTTCGTGTCCCGATATCAAGGGATCTGAGCTCGTTCTTCGTCCATGGAACCACTTCAAATGAATATAGTACTACCGGGACACCAAGCATGTTTGTTGCAGATACTATGTTCCTCGCCGAGAGTTCGGACGACCAACTCTGCCGGATAAGCCGTTTATATATGCTTCGAAGAGTATCCTTTATAGACTTTACATCCTGAATGTGGCTCTGTGGCACGCCCAGGTACGTATAAGTCTCTCCAGCGCTAAGGAGTCGTATAGCGCTTCTATCGACGAGCTCAGGCTCTTTAGAGATACCATTAAATTTTCCTCGCTTCAAATAAACCTTGGCGCATTTTCTAACTCAAATTCCTTTCCTATTTGCTTCGTGTATCGTTCGGCAATCCCTAGAACTACCTGTAGGTGCTCTTTATTATTAGTTCAGATTTCAAGCTCATCCATGTCAAATACATGAGTGATCTTGCGCTTTCGACTTTCAGGTTTGCCGCGAAGGTACCCCTGAGAGTGGCGAAGTATTAGAGATACTGGCAATAATGTGAGGCAAAAGAGAAGTGGGCTCATGGAGTCACCATGAAAGACACCTCTTTGGAAAGTGACCTTGGTAATTGTCACAGGATTTTTTTCAGATGAGATAGTAAATCTGGTTTTTCAAAGTGTCATCAATCTCTCTATGCACCTCCCGGTTTGAGGATAAACCTTTAAGCTTTCCAAAAGATAGATGATAAGTTTATGGGAGGTCAAATCGAAAGCTTTCCGGTAATCAATCCAGGCCATCGATAGGTCACGCTGGTAGGATGCTGCATCTTTCGATAAGCAGGTTCTCTCCGACATCCTGCTACGCCTTTCTTTGAGCCGCGTTGTTCATACATTTCTTACCACACAGGTCCGATTGCCCGAACATTCTTATCATTTAGGATAGCCGTAAATATATCATACAGTGTGTTCAGACAAGTGATTGGCTTGTAATTCTTCGGATCTTCTAAGTTGCCCATTTTCGGCATGAGTGCTGATGGGTTGAAGGAAACTTTTTCCACCAGATGGTCTTGATGACGGTAGTGATAATTGGGCATTCTTCTTCAGGTGCTGTTATGAGGGAATCGCACAGCTCCTTGAAGCTGTCTTCATCCAGTCTATGTCGCACTTCGTAACTTCTCTCCAAAAGACTTCGAACTCCTCTGGTTTAGGTGGGTAGTTGACAGTAACTGGAGGGTCTTGCAAGAGTTGAGATAGGTCAAAGAGAAACTGTTGGTTTTCTCTAATCCACCTCTCTCTCCGCTCTAGACTTCTCTTAGCGTCAGATAGTATCCATATTCTCTCAACAATATGCTGCCTGATGGTCAGCAACTTTTACTTGTTAAGTGTATGATAATGGATCCAGAGTTCGCGCGCGAACTTTCGAACCTTGGCGGTAAAATTCCTGCCAGATGTTATTTATTTAGTCACACACTGAATGCGGGACGTGTACTCTCTTGCCCAGCCTATCATTATGGCGAGTTGATGCATTCGTCTTTTGGTCTTATGATCAGCAGTTGGTTTTGTTTTACGGTTAGCATCGGCCAAAGCTATCGCTGCATTATACACAGAACATTTGACAATTCAGAAGTAGGATTCTTCGGAACATTGTCCACGAAGCTCATAATCCATTTCAGCCAGATCTTTAGGCTAGGGAGAAACCTGGATGTTGATGTTTCTCCGGGTCATAAAGCATCGCTCGTCCTCTATCGGATGACTGCCCGCGGTTGGTCTTGTCAACTCTTTCTCTGCTACCGGCTTGTTCTGGCTTTAGTTGAATAAGCGCTTCGCTTATATAGTCCCTTTTTTTGAAGTGTGTTTCTCGCACCAAAGAGCATGCAGTCGTGCCATGCAATTCTCTCGTTCAGGGGTTACACTCGATTTGTAGCATTCTAGCAAGTCGCGATTTTGTCGCTCCGTCCACCGAAAAGCCCAAAATTCCGCCGACCCATCGCATTGACTCCATCTTCATTGACGGCCCCAACTCTTGAGTGGTTGGCATTGTTGGCCGACCCATTGTCGGGTGCCCTGCGCGTTCTATTGCTTTGAACCGCACTTACTATCTTTGTTGTTCCCACAAGAAGCTAGGGAAAAGGGTTCGTCCATCCTTGTAGAGCCACAAATACAAGGATAAGGCTGCATACTCTGAGAGGACTTTGAGAGGACTCTGAGAGGTTTTCACACCTCCGCTTGTGGGCTAATTTCTTCGGGACCACCCCTGGACAATTGTTCGCGAGGGCCTATTAATTTTTAATAACCATATTCAACAGAAACCCTTGGTACAGGGATAGTCTATCCGCAACCCGAGGATGCGTTCGGTGGCTTTGTCATTGGCCCTTCGGTTTCATCCTAGAGGAATCAAAACCGAACCGAACTATAATATATCATCAAAGTCAGTCCCCTAATTCCGTTTTTCCCGTTTTTTCTCGAAATTCTCTAAAATCCCTAATTTTAATAATTTTAACCGTTTTTCTCTTTTCTTTTTTTGCAGCTGTAATTAATTTTTCAAGAAACGAAAGTAATAGAAACATTGCTTTAATTTCGCATTTCTCGCCTGCGTACTGACTACAGGAAAACCATATGTATCAAAAATCTTTCATTCTGATTGCAAATTAACTTTTTTGTTGAAAATTAAACTTTTCGGGTTGAAACATGAACTGTTTATTACGCTAATATTTTGAGAGACAAAAAATTTCCCCTTCTTTACAAAAATCCCCTATTTTCCCTAAAATTTCTCCATTGTAATCGAAAAGTCGGGGGTACTTTGCATGAATTTCCATGATAGTGTCCTCTTTAAAATCCACTCTCTCCTATTCTTAAAAGTCAAAGTCTGTTTGAGTAACAAAGTAATGTACTCCTTTTCTATGTCAACTACTTGACAGTGGTTATGTTTAGGCATTGATAATGTTTTTGACTAATTTCATTGTTAAGGTACTAACAGTGTCCCGTTGACTAATTCATTAGTCAAAACTTTGAAAGTAACTGTTTTTTCAGTCAAAATTGATTGTAGTGAAAACAGGAGCAGAACTAACAGAACCTATCATACAGATACCCTTAGATACCAATAAAAAGCGCCAAAGTTTGAAATTTTGATAATGATTGATAATAATTCAATTAAACACATTTTATAAATTTTGTGATTGCAGTGGCTTGTAATAAAACAGTTTGTTAAAGCGTTAGCATTTAATAAACTAATGTTAATTAAAAAGGGACAAAAATAAGCGGAAAATAAATTTATTCTTGTTATTTACTTCAAACATTATTTATATATATTTCTGTGAATTATTTATATTCTTAAAATAACTAATTTAATTTTTGGAGATCAGGAAACTTATTCTTTGGCTGCGACTTGTCTTCAATGACTTTGGTAGTTTTTTTAGCTAAATATTTAATATATCAATATATTTATGAACTCATATAATTATATATGTAACCGAACGCAATTGAAAAAGTTCATGCATTTTTGTCAACTTTATGCGAAGTCCCTTAACCCTATTCATCCCAAGTTCCCTAAATCCCAATTCAAATTTTTAAGGGCGAAAGAGTCCAATTTTTTAGCCTAATAACTATAATGAATTAGGTAGTTTTAATTCATCCTTAGTTTCTCTGAACGTAGGAAAAAGGGTAGGAAGTGTTTTCAAAATTGAAAATAAAATAAAGATTTTGAGTTATCTTAAAGTCGGTGAGAGATACGCGAAAACTGACAATATTTTTAGGATAAACTAAAGACGGATGCTTCTTGGCCACCCTAACCTAAATCAGTAAACAAATTTTCAATTTAAAAAAAAATTTATAATTTTAAGGTTTTTAAAAACGGGCTTTGTCTTCCACCAAAGCGAACTAGCCTGAAAAAAAGATTTTTTGAATACAAACAAAAAATAAAGCATTTCGGTAATTTTGAAAATGGTGAGAGATGCGTGAACACTGGAAAACGCTGAAAGATAAGCGAAAACTTACAACATTTTAAGGATTTCTAAGAGGGGTATCTTTTTCGAACAAAATGTTAAGGTTTTTACAGAGGGGTATTGTATTCGACCTACATAAACTAAACCAATAAACAAATTTTGTCAAAAATAAATTTTGTTAAAAATAAATTTTTTTTGAGTAATCATAAAAACGGTGAGAGATACGTGAACAGCTTCACGTAAACCAGTAAACAAAAGTTTAAAATTCGAAAACATACACAAATTTGAATTATCTCTAAAAGCGTCCATTATGAGTGAAAACTAAAAAACTTTTCCAGGGTTTTGAAGAAGGGAATCGCCTCATACCCAAATTTTAAGGTCTTTGCACAAGGGTTTTGTTTTCGAACTACGTTAACTAACCCAATAAAAAGATTTTTTCAAAGAAATAAAGCAAATTTTGAGTTGTCATGATTTTCTAAAGTAGTGATCCTCTGCCACTCCGACCTAAACCAATAAATACAATTTTTTTAAATAGGAATTTTGAGTTATCTCGAATATGGTCAAAGAAACGTGAAAACTAAGTAGCGGCATTATTTGCGACTAACTCGAAATTGCCTAATTAAATGATTTTTCAAATTCCCCACAAAAAATATAAATGTTCAGTTATCTTAAAAACGGTGAGGGAGGAGCGGAAACCGAAAAAAATTTCAAAAGGGATTTCTAATGATTTTACACAGGGGTATTCTCAAACAACTCTAACTTACCTAAGATTTTAAACCTAAGATTTTAAAAATGCAAAACAATAATACAATCATTTGAATCATATCGCAAACGATCAGAGATACATGAAAAATAAATAAATATTAAGGAGTTTCCAGAGCAGCACTGTTTTCGACAAACTCGAAATAACGAAGTAAGAACTGAAGTAGATATACGCAAAAAGAGATAACATTTTCAGGTTATTCCATTCCAGGATTGTCATCGAGCACCCTGAATTAGTATAATAGAAAGAGTTTCAAAATAAAAATTTCGTGTTATCTTGAAAACGACGAAATACGCGCAAACTGACAAAATATTTAGGGTTTTATAGAAAGGGTGGTCCTCAGCCAACACAAATTAACCAAATATAAAGCTTTCAAAAGGAAAAAATCAAAATTTAGAACTAACTTGAAAATCATGGGACATACGCAAAAACTATAAAAACTAATACTAAATAACAATTCGTGTTAATATTGGAGAAACCTAACACATATTCAGATTTCCGGAAAACGCTGAAATTAGAACAAATTCAATGGCGAGCTTGGATAAATTTGGATTAAAGGTAATGTTTGTGCGAAAATTGAGAAGGATTGAAAAGATTTTTTGGATCAGCTTCGGATTCATCGGATTACCCACATAACACACACTTCCCCAAAAAACCAGTGCTGTCCCAGGTTTGGACCATACTTTTTCGAAAAAACTGCGGCAGACCTGGTTTTTTCGAGAAATTTCCCAATCGTGTTAAGGTCACGGTGTGAAAATAATTAAAAGGTGTGTTAGGTTTGAAGTTTATATATACGCCCGGATTTTAAAGGAATAAAAATAAGCTTTGGATTGGTTTCAAGTTCACTCGGATAGAGTGAAAGTTTGTTTCCGATTGGTGTGTGAATTATTTGGTTTGACTTCAGATTCACACTTATCCATTCGGACTGATGTCATATTCAGACACATTCATCGGATTGAATTTAAAAACTTCCATTAATTTAAGAGAATTGGAGGCACGGATGCACGGATGCACGGTTGGTTCTGATACATGAATGAAGAACGATTGATAAGTGAGCATCGGATCCATTTGGATTGAATTTCGGATTGGCACATGTATTGAGATTAAAATTCAATTTGAGGTTGAAAGACGGATCAAAAAAGTTGAAAAGGATTGAGCAAATTTCTTCAAATTGTTTCGGATTAATTCATATTAGTCCGAACTGCAACAAAAATCAGTAATACATACAAAATATCTCAAATGACGAAAACACGTGCGCTCGAGCGCGATCGGTCTCGTGATAATAAATTTTGCATTTTGAAACACTCATCAGCACATTAGTAGATCCTGTGATTGATTTGATGACATTGGCCCCTTTTCAGTGTTGTATTATTATTCTAAAGGTTCTAATTTACTGTAAAACCATAAACTAATTGAAAAATGGACACAATATCTCTCGTTTAGGAACTACTTGAATGTCGGGGCTTTCACCTTGGATATCATTAAAGATTACGAATGTGACTAAGTCTTGTTTAATTTAATAACCCCCTTTTTTATAGAGATGATTTATAAAGTCAATAATGTATTTTTTCTATTATAATGATCGTTTTATACTTAAAAGCAGGAACACTTGTCTAACTGTCTAGCTCTGGTTCATTTCTCATTATTCTAATTTATGATTGTTTCATTTAGAAATGAGAAGCGCATAGTTAAAAATGACCGAGAAATAAGCATCCGGATTGAATAGGTGTTTCTGCTTTTACATATACAACGATAATTATGATTAACAATAAATATATTATCGAGCTTATACATTATTTTGATATAGAATGCTCAATTTCGACGTTAAGTGTAAACAAAAAGATTTACTTCACTTAAACAAAATGTATAATTATATTCGAAAATATATATTCAATGTGAACAAGAACTTTATTTAATTTTAACAAGAGATTTATTCAAAGAAAACAAAAATTTAGTTTAATCAAACAAACATTTTTCTCAGTGTGTTTATGAGAATTTCCCCAATCACTTAAACTTTTCAGAATATTATCCAAAGATGGCTCGCATGTTCCATTTTTTTATTGACAAAACTTAGAGGAAAATTTCTATTATGTTTGTAAACATAAAACAAAAAATTTTACTTAAGGGGTTTAAAGCGGAGAGCGGGGGGGGGGGGGGGGGCGAAAGGAAATGTTATAGTGTTGCACGGGAAGGGGAAGGGGGAGAAATGGCTAAAATTTGTAAAAAAGTTTCCAGACGGCACCTGAGTACTATATTACTCTAAGAACATGCCGATCACGACCAATAGCTAATTAATCGTCAATGGCAATTGTCACGGTAGTAGAACACGATATCTATTGGTAACGACCGATCTAGGCAGGTATGCCGTATCTGCCATGTCTAAAATCATTGGCACGAGTAATTCGATGTAAATGGCGAAGATAATGATCGTGAGAGCGAGAGTGACAGGATAAGTATATGTGTGGATTTGCGGCTCGACTCTAGGTTTAGGCAAGGATTGTAGAGCTCAAAAGTTAATTGAACTTTAAGTGACATTTGAGATTTCTTGGAACTGAAGTTGGGTGATGTCGATACTGGTGGGGACTTTTATCAGGAAAATTTCTGGCTCTTTGAAGATTAGATAGGGAGAACCAGTACGAGGTGAATCAAGAAATTTTAAAGTCCCAATATTGATCATTTTTAAACAAGATTTAAATCCTGTTTGAAATACTATTTATAAGATCTAATATTCAAGTTGATGCGCAGAATTCCTGAAAATAAAACCAAAAATCTAACGACGAATTTTGGACAACCACCATAAAAGAATCTATTGCAATTTGGAACAAGTATACAATTTTCCTAAACAAGAAAAAAAATTTTTGTTTGACAAAAATAAAAAAGGCGAAAGAAGTATGAGAAGGCAACCAACCAAATCCTCATAATTTAAAAAAAATATGTTGTCTTCTTTATTTTTATTATTATCAAGTCACAATAAAACAAACATTTGTAAAAAATAATTATCAGCATTTCGGCACTCATAGATCATGCTTGTTAAAGGAAACAAAAATTAAAATAAAACTTTGAGCAGGCAGCAACAGCAACGAAACCACAATCAAGAAAATGGATTAAAATTTGACTTGATTCTCGAGAATCAACAAAATTGATTAAAATTTGACTTGACTCTCGAGAATCAAGAAAATTGATTGATACTTGACTTGATTCTCGAATGTCAGGGAAAAAGCATCGTGGTTTCGTTGCTGTTGCTGCCTGCTCGTAACGTTGATAATTATTGTTTAAAAATGTTTTTTAATTTTAATTTTATAATAATAACCAAAAAATCACAAAAGGAATAAAAAAAGACGGAACGGGATTTGTTTGTTTGCAGTTTCATTTTGCTTTCCTCTTTTTGATTCTTGTCAAAAAAAGACTTTCTCTTCTTTTTTAGAATTTTTTAAATCTTTTTTTTCAAATTGCAATATAAGCATTAATGGCGGTTTTCCAAATTTGACCGTTAGTCTATATTGTCTACGTAACCGTGTAATGAATTATAAACTTCCATATTAATTAAGAATTAAAATAAAAAAGTCATTTTAAAGAAAGTTTTGAAATATCCCTAATTGAATATCATGCGACAGTTGATTCGGGCATTATTAAATTTTTAAACTAAGAAAGCCTAATTTTGAAGAAAAAATGGAACCGTCTAACTTTAAAAAAAAAAATTGTAAATTGTAAAATAAAACAATTTTCTACCAAAAAGTTGATTTTTAAATTAAATCATTGATATTTCAATGGAAAAAGACGAATTTCCTCTACAAAACAGTTTTGTTATCAAATAAAAAATATGAATTTTTGCTAAAAAAAATGATGTTGAAACTAAAAAGACGAATTCTCAAAAAAATTCAAGAACTCTACCCAAAATTTAATTTTTCAACTAGACTACATTAATTTTTAACAAAAAAAAAAACAAATTTTTTTGTATTTTTTAATAAAAAGAATAATTTTCAGCCGAAAAAATGATTTTTCAATAAAATTCGAGAAATTTTAACCAAAATTTGAATTTTTAACTACAAAAGAAAAATGTTAAAAACAAAAATAATTTACTACCAAAAAAGACAATTTTTTAAAAAATTCAAGAATTCTCAACCTAAAAGTTGCATTTTCAATCAAAAACTAAAAAATTAAAAAAAGAATTTCTGCCCGAAAAAAACTAATTGTTAACCAAATTTAAGCATTGTCAAACAAAAAGCTAAATTTTCAACTAAAAAAGTTGACTTCTTAAACAAAAAGATTAATTTAATAACAGAATTTTTTTTTACATAAAAAGAATAATTTTCTGGTAAAAAAAAAAGTATTTTCAATACAATTCAAGAATTTTTAACCAAAAGTCGAATTTTTAACTAAAAAAGAAAAAATGTGGAAAAAAAATTAATTTACTAACAAAAAAGACAATTTTTTAAGAAATTCAACAATTCTCAACCCAAAACTTGAATTGTCAATCAAAAAATAAAAATTTGAAAAAGATTTTCTGCGCGTAAAATTAAAAGTTTTTAACCAAATTTTAGAATTGTCAAACAAAAAGTTGAGTTTTCAACTAAAACAGTTTATTTTTTAAACAAAAAGAATAATTTATAATTCTTAATATCAAATGTATTTTATTTTTAAATTAAAAGAATAATTTTTTGCCGAAAAAATGAATTTGCAATAACATTTGATAATTTTTAACCAAAAGTTAAATTTTTAACTAAAAAAGAAAAAATTTTAAAAACAAATTAATTTACTACCAAAAAAGACAATTTTTTAAGAAATTCAAGAATTCTCAATCTGAAAGTTAAATTTTCAATAAAAAAATTTTTTAAAAAGATTTTCTGCCTGAAAAAGAATAAATTTTTAACCAGATTCAAGAATTGTCAAACAAAAAGTTGAATTTTCAACTAAAAAAGTTGACTTTTTGAACAAAAAGATAAATCAGTAAAACCTACTAATTCATTATTAAAAATAATTGATCCATATAGATAAAATTCCGCCACTGATTGAAATTAGTAATAATTCTAACTGACTCAAATATAAAGAGTATAGTCTCTTTTAAGTTTTCTTTAGAGTCTGTTTTAATTTTTCTTTAAAAAAAAATTTACCATTTGCGTTTTTGTAGCGGTATTAAAAATGAATCATAATTCTATATTGAGCAGGATTCAAAGTCGCGTCGTGCCCGCGGTAATAATAATAATTTAAGTTATCTATTGAATTGTGTTTGCTGTCTCTTGGATCTAAAATCTCACGCAATTCTGTACAAGGTTTAGCGTTAACTATCTGCATACCTTTGACGCGTATCTGGTATCTCCAAGGCCAAAAATGTTACTTTCATATTGACAGCCAACCTAATTGCCAGCCCATACGGAGAGAAAGATTGCGTTTGAATATCAACTCAAAAGAATTATTATACCACATATTTTCCTGGCAATCCCTTTTTTAACCGAAGAATGTCAGATTCTTCAATACATTTTTATTTCGTTCCAAAAATTCGATTTTTCTATTCACAAAAATTTAATAGGAGGAAAACTATTACAGGCTACACGACTGCTACCTGTACCCCAATTGGGCCTGTTGTATCCTATCAGAAGCGTCGGAGCCTTTTTTCTGGAATGGGAGAAGAGCATTGACTTATAATAGGGAATGGTACAATTTGGGTATAGTATGATATTATTGTACTGTGTAAAAATTAAACAAAAATAATGAATAAACAATAAATAATTAATACTGAAAACAGGAAAATATATAAATAATTAATAATAATTAATAAAATAAATAAATACATACAAAGGACTTCGATGATTACCCAAAGATTTCACACGTTTTGCAAAGATTTCAGATAGATGTAAAAGATTTGATAAAGATTTGGCAAAAATTGCAATAATTTTTCAAAGATTTTATAAAAATTTCACAAAGATTTCGGATAGATACAAAAGAT
>JAAAKG020059268.1:0-12500 GCA_010014905.2 Druon quercuslanigerum | reverse complement strand
GATGGGTGGTAATCGAAGGCGGGGGCCTCTCTAACGCGGGGGGCGTAGGGGGGGGGGGGAGGAGAAAATATTGCAAAGAAATTAATTTTCAATCAAAAAGATTAATTTTGTCAAAAAAAAGAAAGAATTTTCAACTATAAACAATCAGTTTTAATAAAAAATAGAAATAGATCATTTTTGAGTCGAAAAAAATTAGTTTAAAAATAATTGTTCTTTGTTTCCATATTTCATTTTTTTTAAATTATATATGATCTCGAAAAAATTCTCTTGACTTAAAAAAAAAAAATCGTGAAATTTTCAGGGTTTTCCAGAAATACAAAAATTCCCTGACAATTCCCGGTTTTCCAGGGTTTTCAGGTAAGATAGATACCCTGTAAATTTTCCAGAAAAAAGTGAAATTTTTGACTATATGAATTTGAATTAAATTTTTTAATTTTTATCCAAAAAGTTGACATTTTATTTTAAATAATAAATCTTTAGCTGGAATAGTTACATTTTCAAATAAAAAAATTAATTTTCAACAAAAAAAAGAATTTCCATAAAAAAAAGAAGTTTTCAACCAAAAAGATAAAGTCTCAATTAAAAAAAAAGTTCAAGTTGAACTTTAAACCAAAAAGACAAATTCAAAATAAAAGATTTTTCAGTGAAGGAAGAAAGAAGTTCAATTTTTGAACTAAGAAGATTAATTTTTCACTAAAAATTTTTTTAAAAGTTACATGTACAGTTGAAAAGAAAAATAAAAAAAATCCCGAATATTCATCCAGAAATAAAATAAATTTTAAACCAAAAGATAAAATTGAGATTAATATTATGAATCTTTAACCAAAAAATGAATTTTTAACAAAAAAGTTGAACTTTGAACCAAAAACAGAAATTTAAAAAAACAGGTTTCAGTAAAGATAGAAAAAAGTTTAATTTATAACTAAGAAAATTAGTTTTCTACAAAAAAAATTAATTTTCGAAAAAAAATCAACTTTCAACCAAAAAATATAAGTTTTCAACCAAAAATGAATAGTTATAATCACAGCTGAAAAAAAAATTGAAAAAAAAGAATTTTTAACAAAATTGTCAAATTTTTAACAAAAAAGATGAATTTTCAATTAGAAAAGATCACTTTTTAACCAAGTGCTCAAACTTTTACCCAAATATTTAACTTTTCAATGCAAAAATATTAATTTTCAACAAAATTATTTAACTTTTAATTTTTAGTTCAAAAATTTAATTTTCAACAAAAAAAAAGAATTTTCATCCAAAAATAAAATGAGTTTTCAACCAAGAAGATGAAATTTCAATTAAAATAATAAATTGTCAACTTGAGTAGTTAAATTTTTAGCTATAGAAATTAATTTTCAACAACAACAAAAAAACAAAAGAAATTTCATCCAAAAATAAAACGAATAGTCAACCAAGAAGATAAAATCTCAATTTAAAAAAAGTTCAAGTTGAACTTTCAAACCAAAACGAAAAATTTTAAATAAAAGGTTTTTCAGTGAAGAAAGAAAAAAGTTCAATTTTTGAACTAAGAAGATTAGTTTATCACAAAAAAATTATTAATTATCCAGAAATAAAATGAATTTTTAACCAAAAAAATGAAATTTAGATTAAAATTATGAATCTTTGACCAAAAAATGAATTTTTAACACAGAAGTTAAACTGTGAACCAAAAATAGAAATTAAAAAAAAACATGTTTCCGTAAAGACAGAAAAAAGTCTAATTTATAACTAAGAAAATTAGTTTTCTAAAAAAAAAATTAATTTTCGAAAAAAAATCATCTTTTAACCAAAAAATATAAGTTTTCAACCAAAAATGAATAGTTATAATCACAGCTGAAAAGAAAATTGAAAAAAAAGAATTTTTAACAAAATTGTCAAATTTTTAACAAAAAAGATGAATTTTCAATTAGAAAAGATCACTTTTTAACCAAGTGCTCAAACTTTTACCCAAATATTTAAATTTTCAATGAAAAAATATTAATTTTCAACAAAATTTTTTTAATTTAAATTTTTAAAAATCTTTAAATAAAATAGAACAATTTTTAGTTCAAAAAATTAATTTTCAACAAAAAAAAAAGAATTTTCATCCAAAAATAAAATGAGTTTTCAACCAAAAAGATGAAATTTCAATTAAAATGATGAATCGTTAACTGGTTTCATCCAAAAATAAAACGAATAGTCAACCAAAAAGATAAAATCTCAATTTAAAAAAAGTTCAAGTTGAACTTTCAAACCAAAAAGAAAAATTTTAAATAAAAGGTTTTTCAGTGAAGAAAGAAAAAAGTTCAATTTTTGAACTAAGAAGATTAGTTTGTCACCAAAAAAATGTTGAAAATGACACGTGCCGTTGAAAAGAATAATAAAAAAAAAAACGAATATTCATCCAGAAATAAAATGATTTTTTAACCAAGAAATGAGTTTATAACAAAGTACTTGAACTTTGAACTAAAAACAGAAATAAAAAAAAACAGGTTACAGTAAAGAAAGAAAAAAAGTTTAATTTGTAACTAAGAAGATAAGTTTCTTACAAACAAAAAAATAATTTTCCAAAAAAAATCAATTTTCAACCAAAAAATGTAAATTTTTAACCAAACACAGCAGGAAATAAAATTTGAAAAAAAACGAATTTTAACAAAGTTGTCAAATTTTTAACACAAAAAGATGAATTTTCAGTTAGAAAAGATCACTTTTTAATCAAGTATTTAAACTTTTACCCAAATATTTGAATTTTCAATGAAAAAATACTAATTTTCAACAAAATATTTCAACTTTTCATTTTAAAAAAATCGTTAAATAGGAAAATTTTTAGTTGAAAAAATTAATTTTCAACGAAAAAAATACGAATTTTTAAGCAAAAAGGTGATTTTTTTTGGTTGACCAAGAATCGAATATTTAAAAATAGCGAAAGAACCGAATTTTTAAAAAGTGATTCAAAACCTAAACTAAAAAGTTGGATTTTCAACGAAAAAATATAAATTTTGAACAAAAAATTAAAAAGTTATAATCACAGCTGAATAGAAAAATTAAAAAAAAATTTTTTTTTAACAAAACAGTCAAATTTTTAACAAAAAAGATGAATTTTTTCAGAATTTTCTAGCCAAAAAGAAGCGTTTAAAACAAACTAGATGAATTTTCAATTAGAAAATATCACTTTTTAACCATGTATTTAAACTTTTACCCAAATATTTCAATTTTCAATGAAAAAATACTAATTTCAACAAAATATTTCAACTTTTAATAAGAAAAAAAAAATTTTCAGTTATATAGGAAAATTTTTAGTACAAAAAATTAATTTTCAACGAAAAAATACGAATTTTCAAGCAAAAAGTTTATTTATTTTGATTGACCAAAAAAGATTTTAATTTTAAATAAAAGCAGATGAATTTTGCCTAAAATTATAAATATAAATTATTTACTAACAATAAATAAAATAAATTAAAATAAAAAATAAAGAAAAAAATAAATTAATTACTAATCTTCCTGCTAAATTACTCTTATATTTTCTATTTTCTGTTCTATTTTTCTATTTTGTAAAATATTTCTGAGCGAAGGAAATAATATTCTAACTACTGTAGCTAACGATGATTTTCTTACAACCATGAAAAAATGTTAAAGTGATTTATGAAGATTTAAGTTTTTGTCCCAATTGTAAAATTCCCTTTGACAAGTAAGTTTTAAATTTTCCTCGGCTTTTAAAATCTCAATGACGAGAAGAAAAGCGTCCTGAAGATCTTCGACCCATAGCACTCATTCTCGGAAACTGGAGAGGCTCTTGAAAGAGAAGACGATCCAATGATCCCGAAGTTTAAATCTTAAATCTAAACCCTGAAGCCCTGAACTCAGGTAGGAAGAAAAGAAAGATTCCTTTCAACATTTCAGAAATTAAATATTAAATTCAGAATGAATCATCATTTAGGAAATTGAATTTAGAGTAAATAAAAACTTGGACAATTAATTTTGGAATAAAATTAAAAATTTAAGAAATTATATTCAGAATAAATCAAAATTCAATCAATTAGATTAGGAATAAATAAAATTTAATAAAATACATTTAGAATAAATCAAAATTTGATAAATTAAATTTAGAATAAATACAAATTTGAGAAATTAAATGTAGAACAAATAAAAACTTTAGGAATTTAATTTGCAATAAATTAAAATTTAAGAAATTAAATTCAGAATAAATAATTTAATAAAAAACATTTAAAATAAATGAAAATTTAAAAAATTAAATTTAGAACAAATAAAAACTATAGAAATTTAATTCGGAATAAATTTTCAATCTTGAAATAAAAAAAATCTACAATATTAAATTCAGAATAAATCAAAATTCACTCGATTAAATAAGGAACAAATCAAAATTCAATCAATTAAATTTAGAATAAATAAAAAGTATAAAAATTTAATTCGGAATAAATTTTCAATCTTAAAATAAAAAAAATTGTAATTAAATTTAGAATAAATCCAAATTAGAGAAATTAAATGTAGAATTTTAAATTAAATGTAGAATAAATTAAAATTTAAGAAATTAAATTCAGAATAAATCATAATTCAATCAATGAAATTAAGAATAAATCCAAATTCGAGAAATTAAATGTAGAATAAATAAAAACTTTAGAAATATAAATCGGAATAAATTAAAATTTAAGAAATTAAATTTAGAACAAATAAAAACTATAGAAATATCATTCGGGATATAGTTTCAATCTTAAAATCAAAAAAATTAAATTCAGAATAAATCAACATTCAATCAATTAAATAAAGAATAAATCAAAATTCAATTAATTAAATTAGGAATAAATATAAATTTAATTAAATATATTTAGAATAAATCAAAGTTTGAGAAATTAAATTTAGAATAAATAAAAACTATAGAAATTTAATTCGGAATAAATTTTCAATCTTAAAATAAAAAAAGTTTAGAAATTAAATTCAGAATAAATCAAAATTCCATCAATTAAATTTGAAATAAATGAAAATTTAATCAAATACATTTAGAATAAATCCAAATGTGAAATTTAAATGCAGAACAAATAAAAACTTTAGAAATTTAATTCGGAATGAATTAAAATTTAACCAATTATAATCAGAATAAATAAAAATTAATTAAAATTAAACTTAGAATAAATTTCAATTTTGATAAATTAAAAGAAGAACAAATAACAACTTTAGAAATTTAATTCGGAATAAATCAAAATTTAATAAATTAAATTTAGAATAAATCAAAATTTGAGAAACTAAATGTAGAACAAATAAAAACTTTAGAAATTTAATTCGGAATAAATTTTCAATCTTGAAATAAAAAAATGGAAGAAATTAAATTCAGAAAAAATCAAAATTCAATCAATTAAATTAAAGCTGAATTAAAATTTAATCAAATACATTTAGAAATAATTAAAGTTTGCTAAATTAAATGTAGAACAAATAAAAACTTTAGAAATTCAATTCGGAATAAATTAAAATTTAAGAAATTAAATTCAGAATGAATAAAAATTCAATCAATTAGATTAAGAATAAATTAAAATTCAAATAATTAAATAAAGAATAAATATAAATTAAATCAAATACATTTAGAATAAATCAAAATTCAATCAATTGAATTAAGAATAAATTAAAATGTAATAAAAAACATTTAAAGTAAATGACAATTTAAGAAATTAAATTTAGAACAAATAGAAACTATAAAAACTTAATTCGGAATAAACTTTCAATCTTGAAATCAAAGAAATTTACAATATTAAATTCAGAATAAATCAAAATTCACTCAATTAAATAAGGAACAAATTAAAATTCAATCAATTAAATTTAGAAAAAATAAAAACTATAAAAATGTAATTCGGAATAAATTTTAAATCTTAAAATAAAAAATTTTTTTAAATTAAATTAAGAATAAATCAAAATTCAATACATTAAATTAAGAATATATTAAAATTTGAGAAACTAAATGTAGAACAAATAAAAACTTTAGAAATTTAATTCGGAATAAATTTTCAATCTTGAAATAAAAAATGTAAGAAATTAAATTCAGAATAAATCAAAATTCAATCAATTAAATTAAGGCTGATTTAAAATTTAATCAAATACATTTAGAAAAAATTAAAGTTTGCTAAATTAAATGTAGAACAAATAAAAACTTTAGAAATTTAATTCGGAATAAATTAAAATTTAAGAAATTAAATTCAGAATAAATCAAAATATAATCAATTAAAATTATAAACAAATAAAAATTGATTAAAATTAAATTTAGAATAAATTTAAATTTGAGAAATTAAAAATAGAAAAAAAACATTAGAAATTTAATTCGAAATAAATTAAAATTTTAGAAATCAAATACAGAATAAATAAAAATTAAATCAATTAAATTCAGAATAAATTAAAATTTAATCAAATATCCAAATCAAATCAAATCCAAATTTGAAAAATTAAATGCAGAAGAAATAAAAACTTTAGAAATTTAATTCGGAATAAATTAAAATTTAAGAAATTAAAATCAGAATATATCAAAATTTAAGCAATTAAATTTAGAATAAATCCAAATTTGAGAAATTAAATGTAGAACAAATAAAAACTTTAGAAATTTAATTCGGAATAAATTTTTAATCTTAAAATAATACAAATTAAAAAATTAAATTCAGAATAAATGAAAATTCAATCAATTAAATTAAGAATAAATTAAAATTTAATCAAATACATTTAGAAGAAATCAAAATTTGATCAATTAAATTTAGAATAAATCCAAACTTGAGAAATTTAATTCGGGAATAAATTGAAATTTAAGAAATTAGGGACAACTGAAAAATCCCGAAAAATAAAATTCTCGACACTGTAAAATTTCCGTACAATAAAATTACCATAAAATAAAAATCCCGAATTGGAAAATTCCCTCAATTATACAAAATTCCCGAATAATAAAATTCCCGACAGAAAATTTCTGAATTATTATAAAATATTTGAACTTTTAAGTTCCTCAATCAAAGCGTCAATTTTTAACTATAAGTTTGGGTTATTAAAAAAACACAATAATCAAATCATTTAATTAAAAAGAATATTTTTTAATGTTTATTGTTCCAAAAATTATTGTTTGAATTTGGAATAGCTATAATTGAAAAAAATGCCTTAAGAAATAAACATATTTTTAATTATTGTTATTTTAAATTCAAAATATAATTTTAGAAACGTTAAACATTCCAAATATATCTTTCATATAAAAATATTTTATTACTGTATTTAAAAAAAAAATCAATAATATTTATGAAATAAATATTACACTCGTCTCCCGCAATATTGCCGCTCATTCAACGGTTGTTAAAGCTTAAATGGTTGTGCCCCCCCCCCCCCGCGACCCTTGAAGGCAGGCACTGAAGGCCAGAGGACTTGAGTTTTGACAAGAGTGCTCGCTTGTCACTTTAAATCCGGTTTAAACTGGATTTTAATAGGGCCCACATGGCCGTCTACCATGGAGAACGGCCTTATTTCGCGAGAAGAGTGTAATTGTTTAAATTCTGGAATATTATTTTTTCGGTATTTATCGAATTTGAGAATTTTAAGGGACGATCGATGATTGTAAAATTCCTGGACCAATAAAAATCGCGAACAGAAAAATTTCCGAATAATAAATTTTCCACCAAAAAACCACCAAATTACAAAATATCCGAATTAGAAAATTTTAATAAATTTTACTTACTTTTTAATTTTTTTTATTTATTTTGGTTAATTCTGAACCAATATATTTAAATTATAACATTTTTCCCAAAAGGAGAGAAATAATAAAAACAAAATTGTTAAAAAAAAGTAAATATTTTTCTGAAATTTTTTTTCTTGTGATTCAAGTTTCGAAAATTATTATTGAAATTGAAAATGACAATAACAGAAAACAATTCCTATCTCGAAATATATATATTTTTAATCATTGTTATTTTAAATTCAAAAAATAATGTTAGAAACTTTAAGCATTCAAAATAATTTTTTGTATAAAAATCTCGCAGATTTTAATACCATTTTTTGAATTTTTTAGGATTTGCAAAATGTAGATTTTTTAAGATTTCCAAAAATAGAAGCTTTTTAAGCATTTTGAAGGCTTTCAACCCAATAAAATGTTTGTCCTAAAATTCGCGAAGAAATTTTCAATGAAATTTTTATTAACAAAAAAAATTTTTTTCCCTTGAAAAATATGAAAAAATAATTCAAAAGATGTCTAAAATGGTAAAAAATAATTCGGAACCTTTAAAACAACGTTTTTTATTCTGCAGAATTTAAAATTTCCTTCGAAAAAATACGAAAAATTTAAAAATATATTTTGAAGGTTCAGAAGTTTTAAAAAGATTCAAAAATAATTTAACCATTAAAAATATTTAATAATATTTTAAACAAAAAGGAGATTTTTGAAGAGTTTGAAAAAAATGTCGAATCTTTTTGAAATGGATTTTTAAATTTAAGAAACGAATTCGAAGAGGAAAAAAAATATTACCTAAAATATCTAAAAAAGAATTAAAAAAAAAATTTATTTTGCAGAAATAGAAGATTATAGAAAATAACAATAAAATAATTTAAAACTTGTAAAGATTAAATTTTTTTATATAGATTTTAGAAAATTTCGAAAAATATAGGCTTCTTAAGAATTTTGAAAAGTTTCAAGAAAACAAAATTTTTGTCTTAAATTTCATGGGAAAATTTTAAATACTTTTCTATTTTTGATAAAGAATTCAAAGAGAAAAATTAAAAAGATTTCAAAATATTTTTAAATGTTTTCCAAAACTTAAGAAAAAAAAGTCTAAAAGCCTTTACGTCAATATTTTGCAATTATGTAAAAATATTTAAAAATTACTTAAAACTGAAAAAGATAAACATTTTTATTCAACTTTTAAATGTTTCAAGAATGTAATCAAATCTTCAGATTTCTGGGAAAATTCCAAATTAGTTTTTATTTTGAAAAAAGAATTTCAAGAGAAAATTAAAAAATTCAAAAAAATTTTAAATAATATATTTAACATTTTTTAAAGGATTGAAAAATAATTTAAAAGTTGTTAAGCTTCACATTTTTGCAGATTTTTGAATACTTCGAAAAATGGAGGAATTTTATTTGTTTATACATTTTTAAAAACGAATTTGAAGCTTTTTAAGAATTTTGCAACGTTTCAAAAAAAACCAATTTCTGGAAAAAGTTCTGAATAGTTTTATATTTTTAAAAATTATTATAGGATAAAACTGAAAAAGATTCTAAAACGTACTGAAATTAATTGTCTACCTTTCAACTAAGTAATATAATTTTCGACCCAAAATTTAATTATAAATAAAAATCAATTGTATTAAAACAAAAAATACAAATTGTCAAACAAAAAGTTAAATTTTAAACTAAAAATTAAACAGTTAAATTTTCTGTTTGAAATTATAATATTTCGACATTTTTTTCATCTTAAATTGTGAATCTTTAACCATAAAAATTGTTTTTTTTTTACAAAGTGGTTGAAATTGTTAAAAAAACAATTATTTAACCAAAAAAACTTAATTTTCAACAAAATAGTTGAAATTTTAACCCACAAGATTAATTTTTGACGAAACAAGAATTTTTTTAAACAAAATATATGATTTTTAACTAAAAAAAATCAATTATCAAGCAAAAGTTAAATAAGTAAAATGTTAGAAAAATAAAAAAAAAGAATTTTCGATCAAAAAAATGGAAATTTTAAAGGAACAAACGAATATTCTACAAAACAATATATTTTATAGCTCGGAGATATGAATTTTAACCCAAAAATTTAAATTTTTAAATTAAATGATAAATCTTTAACCGAAAACCAAACAAATAAATTTTTGGTTTGTTTGTTTTCAATAATATAAATAAATTTTCTTAAAGAAAAATAAGAAAAGAATTTAAACGGCAGATTTTTTATTTTTCAGAATTACAAGATTATAGAAAATAATAATAAAATAATTTTAAACTTATAAAGCTTTCAATTTTAGTTTGATATAGATTTTTGAAGATTTCGAAAAAATAAGCTTCTTAAGAATTTTGAAAAGTTTCAGGAAAACAAAATTTTTGTCTTAAATTTCCTGGGAAATTTCAAATACTTTTTTATTTTTAATAAAGAATTCAAAGAGAAAAATTAAAAAGATTTCAAAAATTTTTTTAATGATTTCCAAAACTTAAGAAATAAAGTGTAGAAGCCTTTAAGCCAATATTTTACAATTATGTAAAAATATTTTTTAAAAACTTAAAACTGAAAAAGATTTAAAAAGTTTTAAAACTTTATATGTTTCAAGAAAATAAGCAAATCTCCAGATTTCTGAGAAAATTCTAAATTATTTTTTATTTTTAAAAATGAATTTCCACAGAAAGTTTAAGAATATTTAGAAACAATTCAAAAGATTTTAAAGCAAAATATAAAATCAGTTTTTCACAAAGATTAAAAAAAACGTAGAATTCAAAATATTAAAAAATTTTTTTAACAGAATGTAGATTTTTGAAGATTTTCAGAAAAAAATTTAGAAGCTTTTTAAGAATTTTGCAAAGTCTCAATAAAAACCAATTTCTGGGAAAAGTTCTGAATAGTTTTATATTTAAAAAAATTAATTTTCGGATAAAACTGAAAAAGATTTGAAAACCTACTGAATTATTTCCTAAAATTTCAAAAAAGAGTTTAGATGATTTTAAGTAAAAAATGTTCAATTCTGCAAGATTGAAAATAATTTAAATCTTGGAAAGATTTCAACAAAAAATTTAAAAAGTAGATTTTTAAAGATTTTGAATAAAAAATAAGCTTTTTAAAATTTTGAGAGGTTCCAAGAGAGTAAAAAAGTTTTTTAAGATTCCTACGAAAATTGTAATTTTTTTTATTTAAAAAATTAATTTTTAAAGAAATTTTAAAAAGACTTATAAAGAATAATTCAAGTAATATTAAAAGATTTCAAGAAGTTTTAGAATATAATTTAAGTCGAATTTAAGTGTTCAAAAACTTCAAAGAAATAAATAGTGATGCAAAATTTTTATTTTGTTTAAAAAATAATTTTTTCCCTAAAATACTTCATCTTTTTTATTTATTCGTACATATTTGCATAAATTTTAATGGAGACATTTAAGAGCGTTTTGTCCAAATTAGATTGTTTTTTTATTTTTTTTTTATTTTCAATAATTTTGTAATTAGATTCCTCTCAAATACTCTAAAACTCAATAAAAAATGAAAAATTGAATTTAAATATATTTTTTATTTCATAAGTTATTATTATAAGATTAGATTATTCTAAGGTATATGAAGCTATAAGATCCATAATTTCTGGTTGATGTCAGATTAACGTAATTAGAACTTTGAGGTGCTCCTGGCCTTTGTACTGAAATAATTGTTTGGCCTTTGTCATTAGGGAGAAACTGCAAATTAATTAATTTAACGAGAAGATACGAGAATATTGCAATAATAAACAATTATTTAATGTTAATCGAGCTTGAAGCACGTGAAATAGGGTCTACAACTTCATTTTGATATTGAAATATTTTTTATTTATTTATTTATTTATTGCAAATAGGTTAATTTTTAACAAAAATAGGTCAATCGAACACTTAAATTTTAAACTATAAATGAAATAGTTAAATATTCAGTTACAAACATTATTTCTAAATTAAATACATGAATTTTCAACTTAAAAAAATAATTTTCAACCAAAAATAGAATAGTTACTATTTTATCAAAATTAATTTTCTACCAAAGAAGATTTATATAATAAATGTTTAACAAAAAAAAAATTGTAAAAGTTCCACTTTCAACTAAGAAATATAATCGACCATAAATTAAATTGAATTACACCGAAAAATACAAATTGTCACACAAAAATTTAAATTTTAAACTAAAAATTAATCAGTTAAATTTTCTGTTGAAATTATAATTTTTCGGAATTAAAAAAAAAATTAAAATGGTAAATCTTTAACCATAAAAATTATTGTTTCTTTTTTACCAAATGGTTTAAATTTCAATATGAAAGATAAAGTTTTAACAAAAAATATCATGGTTAACATTGTTTAAAAAAAAACAATTATTTAAACAAAAAAACCTAATTTTCAACAAAATAGTTGAATTTTTAACGAAGAAGATTAATTTTTTTTTCAAAAAAGAAAGATTTCCCACAAATAGGAATGATTAAACAAATAATTGAAACTAAAATTTGTAACTAAAAATTGTAACTAAAAAAAAAAATTGTAACTAAAATTGTAACTAGAAATTGTAACTGAAAAAAATCAATTATCGACCAAAAGTAGAATAAGTGAAATATTAGAAAAATAATTTTCTACCTTTCAACTAAGTAATATAATTTTCGACCAAAAATTTTATTATAAATAAAAATCAATTTGAATAAACCAAAAAATACAAATTGTCAAACAAAAAATTAAATTTTCAACTAAAAATTAAACAGTTACATTTTCGGGGCCCGGTCGATACTACGCATATCGATACTACACATTATATGAACTCTACACATTAAGCGAAAACGTCGAGTCTACACATTAAAGTCTACACATT
>JAAAKG020059267.1:0-42161 GCA_010014905.2 Druon quercuslanigerum | reverse complement strand
GAGTCTAACCTTCATGCCTCTCACATGAAAACAACACATGCTATATAGTCTAAACTGTAAACATATGATCGTGATATATGTGTCAACACAAAACAAAAGAATATTTCAAATAAGAGTGTAAAGAGCGCGAAATTCAAAAAGTCACCTTACTTTTTGATCACACCTCGTAATTTAAATTCGTTTTTCGGTAACTCTTACAAATTTTGACTATATAAACCTTGTTGATTAAATAATGTTGATAAATTTAAATTTATTGATTGACAATTATTTCAGGAAAATCTTTTTCATAATAGAATGGTGTTATTGTCATCATAAAAAATCGAAGACAAAGTAAAGAATCGCTACTTGGGAAGAAAATGCATATAATCAAATGTCCTGGCATTATTTATACTATAATTTATACCAAACTTTTTTTGAAAATGTATTGATTATTGCTGATTATTTTTAGTATGATTGGAATTCAGAAAGTAGAAAAAAAGTATGGAGAAGAATATAGGAGAAAAAAGAAAGAGTATACTGAGTTGTCTAATCAAAAGAAAGAGGAAGAGAATAAAAGGTTTTTAGGAAGAGGCGGAGAAGGTTAGGGGGGAAGAAGAGGTATGGAAGGTAGTACATAGAGATAGAAAAAGAAGGAAAATAGTAAACCAAGATATTCAAATTGCACAATGAAAAATATATTTTTGGATTTGATAGAAGTAGAGATAAAAGTTAGGAAGGGAGGCAAATATGGTAGAGAAAAAGATGAGGAAGAGGACATCACAAGAGAAGAAATAGTCCAAGTGTTAGGCATAATGAAATATAGAAAGGCACCTGGTATAGACGAGATTCCAAATGAAATATGGTAATAGGGAGGAATGAAACTCGAGGAATGGGCATGGATAATGTGTAATCGAGTATGTAGAGGAGAGGGGTGGCCAGAGTTATGGAAAAAAAAAGTCGATATACCAATAGCGAAGAAAGGTAAAGAAGAGGTAGTTAATGATTACAGGGGTGTGCCGCTGATTCCAGTACTGTATAAAGTATATGTAACAGTTTTGTCGGAGAGATTGGAGAAAGCAGTTAAAGAAAAAAAGATAGAGCCACCGAGGCAGACAGGGTTTAGAAAACTTAAAGTCGGAGAAAAAGAGGATAAGAGAGGAATTAATAAAGAGAGTTTTGGAAATTTTTAGAGTGACGAAAATCAGGGTAAAGATAGTAGAGAAAGTAGGAGATAGATTCTGGTTAGTGAGTTAAGTTAGGCAAGGATGTCCTTTGAGCCCACTTTTATTTAATATATTATTATCAGTCTTGGAAGAAGAAATGAGGAGAAAAGGCTGAAGTGGAGTTAGGATAGGGAAGGAAAAGATATTGACACTGGCATACGCATACGGCATAGTGTTAATAGCAGAGGATGAAGAAGGGTAGGCTGGCCTAATTACAGGATTAGAGAAATACTTAGATGAGAAAAAGCTGAATTAAAATGTAGAAAAGACAATGATACTGGGGTTTAGAAAAGGAACCAGAAGACAGAAAGAATGGACGGGTAGATGAAAGGAAATAAAGGCATAAGAAGTAAAAGAGTTTAAATATTTGGGGATTATCTTGCAAAATGAATCGAGATCATAGAGCTCATATAAATGAAAGGATACAAAAAGCAGCAAGGGAATGAAACAGATATGGGGAATAGGAAAAAGAAGGTTAAAAAAAATTGGAGAAGGAGAATATGGTTATATGATACGCTGGTATGGTCGGTATTAAGTTATGGGGCAGAGATGTTGAGATGAAAAGAAAGGAAAGATATTGAGAGTTTACAAGAAAGGTATATAACGTGGATACTAGGAGTAGATTTAAGGACGTCAGGATATACGGCGAGATGAAAAGCACAAAGGGATAAATTAAATATTAGAGCGGGAAAGAGCGCAGGGAAATTTGAGCCGAAGCTTAGGGATGGAAAGGGAGGAGAGTTAACGAGATAGGATTAACAAGAAGGGAAGAAGAAAGGAGGAATAAAAATAAAATAAATGTTATAAAATGATAAAAAAGGAAGGATTACCAAAGCATTTAGAAATGGGATGGGGAGAGAGAAGGTGGTCCAGAATAGCAAGATTTAGATTAGGAAACGAGGTGAGGGACACATTATGAATAAAGAAGAAGAACTTAAAGCCTCGCTACAAATAATTTCCATCTATTGGATACCAACGAAATAAAAACAAACCCTCAAAAAGAGTTTCATTAATATATCAGTTTTAAAGCTTTTTTCAAATCTCTTTAAAGCAACTGCTATCAAATTCTTTATCTATTTATCTACGGAAAGTTCAATCCTTAATTTTAGGAGCTTAAATCTTGGATCATTGTATAAAATGTAATATTCTTAAACAATATGTATATTGTTTCATTCGGAACTTCTTAACTTCAAAGACAATCGATCTTCTAAATTATACAAAATTTTCCACACTCAAAGTTTCCCTTAAGACACTGAGAAGACCTCAGAAATTAATTCAGTTTTTACATTCTCAAACAAGGAGATACGAATAGGATAGAACGGTGCTGCACCGCCAGTTAACATTCATTGCTCTATAATAAATTAATAAGAGGTGGAGTTCATACATTGTTAAAAAAATTGAAAATCCAACATTATTTTACTACTATTCAACTATCATGATATTATTCTTAAATAAAAATGGTTAGATTTGGCACTTATTTACTTCAAAAATTTTCCACGTCATAAATTTGAGCTGCGATACAGATAACGTTAGTTTAAAAAGAATACATTTATTTTTTCTCAATTTAACCTTATCTTTACGCAGGCTAAAATTTAATTCATATTATTGAGATAGTAGATACTAGTATGTGCGTATATACATTTGGAATTATCTTGTTGACTATTCATTAGTAGCGATGTTAACGAATTTCTCTATCGCTCAGTATCATCTTTAGTAAAAAATGGGCATATTCTTTCGTACTCTATTTTTTATTTTAGCCGTTCTTTATACTTCTATTTGTAAAGATACAATAATATAATATGCCACAATTTACAGAACTTTTGTTGAAGACCAAGCGATATACGAGTAGGGTAGAGATAATAAGACGTAGATTTCACTATTTTTATTTAAATTCAGAGTCCATCATCATTGAAGAACATATTTTCATAAGCATTAATTATATCCTTTTCTGCTTATTCAGAATAATAAATTATACACTTAATTCTATTTCTTCTTACAGAATTAAGTTCGCAGACGAATTTAAGGAAATTATTTCCTGGGTACGACGGATTGATCCTACCTCCTATCCAGGAAATTTCGTATGATGTACATAATCCGAATATAAGTAATTTGCGAAGAATGGTTGAAGGCAAGATAACCAAATTCGATAATAGATCAATCTTATTCGTAAGGGAGCACGTCATCATTGGATGGAAGCCTAGACATTGGATTGCACCTCTATCTAATTTGGCTGGCAAAACTAATAACGTATTTGACATAAATGCCAACAATTTTGTAACTTTGAACTTTCCCGACCTTCAGCGATTGGGTGTTGGTCGTCGTTTGCAATACGTTATTGAGGAAGATAACGCTATTGTTGCTCACAAGGAACAATATCTAGCGAACTCACAGGCAACCCATCAACCACACGATCAATTAAACTATCAAGCGCACTACCAAGCAGGCCACGAACTAAACCAGTCAGTAAACCAACAAACAATCCGGCCAGAAAATCATGGAGTAATCCATCCAGAAATTCATCAAGAAAATCGTCAACTTAATGTTGAAGCAAATATTGAAGCGTTTCGTATATACCAGCAATTTTTTGAAAAAAAGGAAAGAACTAATTAAATTAAAAGAACACATGCAAAACTAAAATAGGATAGCGTATGCGATCCGAAGTATGTTCAAAACGTGACGATAAATTGAAACCACACAAAATATTAATTCTATTATAGTCATGTGTAAGTTGGTGATTACACTTTTTTACCTAGTTTGTTGAGAATAAAAATGAGGTCCTCGCGTTTTGAGAGGTTTTTCAATTTATCGAATATACAATGGTTAATCTAGTTTCTGTTATCTTGTCAGGCATAATTTTTAATATCTTATTTCATCTAATCTTAAAGTAGCCATATTTTTCACATATAAATTAGTTTTGGATTCTCACGAGAATAGAAATAGGATTCTAAACAACCTCATTATCATGAAATAAAGAAAAATTTATTCAAGAATAGTTAATCTTTTCTCATTACAGTGTGCCCTGAGCTATCCTACTCATATTAGCTAACTGCCGTAATAATTCAATATGATGATTCTAATGCGCGTATTTGATTATAAAATATTTTGTCACTCTTATTGTATGAGCCTGTACGAGTGATAGACTTAGAGAAGTCGCGCTTGTCAACCAAACCTTTTTTGGCTCTCTCAATTATTTAATTTTTTGAATTCAAATTCAATGCAATTCTGTAAGCAATTAGACTAACACAATGAGGCTAAGTAAAGGCGAGATATTTTTTCTTTTAATCTCTTTTTCAGGTAAAAACCTTGATCTTATTTAATCTCTAGGAAAGGAATTGGATATAAAGAAAAAGGGTTGTATTCCACCGCAAGAAACTATCAGTGCAAAAGTCTAAATTTTCTCTATTTCAGAGAAAGTAATATCATAAACTCCGAAGTGACCCCCGTAAAATCATTGGCTCAAACACGAAAGGAATTAGAGTCAGAGGGAAAGGGTAAACCCTTTATTCCACCCCAAGATATTTTTAATGAACAAAAAAATCTGTCAGCTCTATTTTGAGTGCAAGACAGGATCTTCGAATTCTTAGATTATTTCCGGACTATTAAGGCAGCTAATTTATTTTGAAAATTTAACTTCTCTAACCTGCACACTGCACTTAGTAGACAAGAAAAAGGACTCGAACTCCGATCTAGAGAGTGAATTCTATTTCACCCAAAGCTACTAGTGCTCCTGAATGCTTATATTTGGTACGAAATTCAATGTATTCTTCCGGTCGAGCGTGCCCTCGCGTAGGCCCCAGAAACTAAACGTGAAACTAATCGGATTGAATTCCTCCTTGACACGTGTTTTGGGACCAAAAAGAAAGCTCGAGTTCTTTAACCAGCTTTTTTGCTATAAGTAATTTTCCAAATCCTATCTATTTTGGCAATTAGTAAATCTTCTTATAGCAATAAATAAAATAGTTCACGAAAATTAGCTTGAACTGCTCAGGTACATTCAATGACGCTACATTTGTAATCGAGTTATGACATATTCGCAAAATAGGTTATCGTTACCAAATGCCGTGATTCATTGTCAAACACTCAAGAAATACTAATGAAGCAATTGAAAAATAAAAATGTGGAGACTATTCCAAAAATGAAGCAGGTGCAGTGAACGATCTAATAATAAGAAAGAGAACGCCGTCAACGCAGAAATAAAAATAAGTAAAATGAAAAACATTATCTGCTTTGGGGCATTAAAAATAAATGATACCTCTCCAAGCATGAGATTCAAGGATTCCAAGGTCTCGCTTTAGAATATTTCCGACATTGAAACTTCACTGGTGAATCTTAAGATATATAAACTTGGCCAAAAATCGGAGGAAAAATGTAAGTCCGTTTATGGTTGCAATTGAAGACGCTAAATCCGGGATTAGCTGAAAAAAGTGTTACAGGAATTCAAAGATGACGGTAACTTGAACAAAGCTATCAAATTCTTCACCTTTACGAATTGTGGGCACAGAAAAAAATGAATCAATGAAGGAATACAAGCAGAGCAATCCAGATCTGAACAGAAATTAAAGATTATGTACCAGAATGTGAGAAGTCTATGCACAAAATTAAAAGAGCTTCGAAATTCCATATCAAGAACAATAATTTACTGGGATGTTATTGTCTTATCCGAAACGTAGCCGCATGATGGTATGAGCTACACAAAAACTAATCTGCATGAATATAATATTTTTAGGCAGGATTTGGCGTTCCGCAAGCAAAAATTATTCTCTAGTGAAGTAGTTCTGAAACACTGGAAAAAATCTGCACTCACTTCAGTTCATTGACCTAAACTCCCTTTGACTGAGACTTCCGGTGCGTCGTAGAGTTACTTTCCGGATAAAGTCCCTGATTATACATTGAATGAAACCCCCCTTGTGGTACTTCCAACTAAATTCATATAAACATCCGGTACAATTTCGTCGCTGTTACACAAATTAACGCAGATCCAATCGATAAATTAATTGAGTTACTTCCAATTACTCGTGCAGATAGTTTCGTACAAACATCTGGTAGAATTTCGTTGCTGTTCTACATAATAACGCAGATCCAATTGACAATACAATTCTTTCTTGCCCTTTCTCGAGTGGAAAAGTAAATTTAAGTTTACATCTTATTCATTTAACTAATTACCTGTTCTTTTCTGCAATTAACATTATAAAATTTAATTTTAAATTTAGAAATAAATAGAAGTACTGAATAAATAAATTTAGAAGTACTTGGGTTGGATTTCTGGGATTTCGGAATATTTTTTTGGGGTTCGGGACATAACCTGAATATTTCGTAAGGCGACTCTTGAGTACATTTTTATTGAGTACATTTCTGAAAATTTCCAGAAGTGTTTCGTTAAACGTACTGGGGCCGAATTTTTGGGGTTTTATGAATATTATTCTCGGGTTGGAAACATAATCTGGAGTTTCCTGAGGCTTTTGAATATTCGCAATTCAACAATTTTTTGGTGTATTTCGGTGAGTTTTAAATATTATTATGGAGCTAGAAGCATATTTTAGACTTTTAATGAAGACACTTTTAAGTCCATTTTTAATTTAAATATTTACTGAAGGTTTCACATCGAAAATTTTTTGAACAGTTTCATTAAGAGTACTAAGGATAGATTTGTCTCATTTTTGAATATAATTTTAGGGTTGGGAACATATATTGGTTTTTTGTGCATGTGAATTTTATGAAAAATTGTAATTGAATCATTCATCTTCAGTTTTACGTGTAAATCAATTTTGCCTCTAATTTCGTAGCCAGGAGGGTACACTCGGAAAAATAGCGGATGTACAAACCAAATAGTTTTAATGTCAACAGAAAGATTCAATTTTCTAGAAAAGAAGCTATTTTGCAACAAAATTTATAAATTATTTATCAAACATTTTAATTTTAAACAACGAAAAAAAATATTATCCTAACAACCAAATAGTTGAATCTTGACCTAAAACATATTAGTTTAGCGAATAAATTTCCAACTTGAATTGTGAATCTTTAAATGTAATAGATAGATGTTGAACAAGAAAGATGAATTTTAAATTAAAATTATGAATCTTTAACTTGAATTGTTGAATTTTCAAACCTATAGACTCACAATATACTGATTTTTAAGAAAATATCGTACATCACTCGTAGAGTTACACTTTTTGACAGGGAAATCGATGTTTGAAATGACGACCTGCAAAACTATTGCCGAAGGTTTACTTATCCCAAAAAAAAGAATTTAAAAAAATGCGAATCTTCAACTAAAAAGGATAATTCTTCATTTAAAAAAATGTATATTGAAATTTTCATTTTAAAAAATTAATGTTAAAAAAGAGATGAACTTTCAACTAAAATAATGGAATTTCCAACTGGAATAGTTACATTTTTAGATGAAGAAAAAATAATGAATTAAAAAAAGTCAACAAAATGCTGGAAAATGTCAACTAGAATCCTTTAATTTTTAGTACCAATATTAATTATTAGTCAAAACACACTCATTTTTTATGTATATGATTATTTTCAATTACATTCATAAATCTTTACCCAAAAAGTTAATTTTTATCAAAAACGTTTCCCTTTCAAACAAAGCATTTAAATTTTTATTCCAAAAAAGAAGAAATTTTAATCAAAAAATGTACTATTTGATCTATCAAGCAGTAATGATTTTCATTTTTAATTGAAAACTGTTAAATCCAACCCAAAAAGACAACTTTTCAATATTAGTTGAATTGTCAACAAATAAAAAACTTTCAGCTACTAAAAAAAAAATTGCAAAAAAACGTTAAATTTTTAATCTAAAAGAATAATTTCCAACCAAGAAGGTTAATTTTTAACCAAAAAATGAATTTATCATAATAATACATGAGTTTTCAACTACAAACGATAAATTATCTACTAAAAATAGAATAGTTCAATTTTCTAGCCAAAATAATTAATTTCCGACAAAGAAAATTTTTTTCACCCTAATGGTGAATACAGTAATATAAAGCAACTGTTACTAATTAAGAATTATTGTTATTTAATTGTATATTGGACTTTTAAAACATATAAGCAGGCTGTAAAAAAAATTCCCTGACTTTAAAAAAATGCCCTACAATTTTCAGGCTTTACAGGTTGGATATACACACTGATACCAACTATCCGAATTGTTTAGATATTTCAAGCTTTTTTATTAGTTTGATCATTTTCAATCTGTTAAATTTTAAACTACTTTAAGATTCAAATATTACAAATTTTATAATACTTTTCAAACGAGTAAACTATCAAACTTTTATTTTTTTAATGAGGAGAGCTCAATCCTTCAAGGGAGGTTTTTTAATTTTATAAGATTGTAAAAAATTTAATATTCTTAAATTGTACCTCGCTAGATTTGGAACTTATTTACTTTAAGAACTTTCCACGTTCTTATTTAAATGTTTGCAATATTATGATGTCAGATTAGAGAGATTACACTTATTTGTGAAATTATCCTTATCTCTACTGAGACTAAAATTTAAGTTATGTTAGTGAGGTAGAAAAAACTAGTATATACGTGCATGTATTTTAAATTATCTTGTTGACCAATCATTAGTAGCGCTGTTAAAGAATTCGTCTAACGATCAGTATCATTTTGAATAGAAAATGGAGATGTTCGTCGGTACTTTATTCTTCACTTTAGCCCTTTTCCTTAATTCTATAGGTAAATATATAATAATATAATATATCAAAATTTACAAATTTTTAATTAGTCTCTATTTTAACTAGCTTAGATATTAATCATTTTTATAAATTTCACAAAACGAAAATAATTTTTAAAGTTTCTATCAGCCTTAAACCATGTTTGACCTTTTCGAAAGTTTTTCTGCTTGAATTCAAAGTTTTAGATTCACATGCTACAATAATAATAGATTTCCAATCACGGATATTATTGTTGTCTGAATTTATAGTTCTAGACTATTCTTCTACACAAATAATAGATGGCTGTTTTTTTTCTCGAAAATAAAGCACAGGATCGTTATGCTGCTTGACTAGACTTTTTGCTCCTTGAATTCGAAGTTCTAGATGATTCTACTACAAGAATAATACATTCGCTATTTTTTCACTCCTCGAAATTACAATAACGGATTTTTTGTTACTCTAATTTAAAGTTCTAACTTATTCTGCTACACGAATAGTAGATTCGCTATTTATTCGCTTCTCGAAATTAAATTCGAAGTCCTAAATTATTATTCTACACAAACAATACATTTCTGATTTTTTCCTTCCTCGAAATTAAAGTGTCCGATTTTTTGTATCTGCAATTCGAACTTTTTCTACTTGAATTCGATATTCTAGATTAATCTGCTACACGAAAAAGATAACGTCGACTTTTTACTCCTCAAAATTAAAATACCGAAATTTTTCGCTACTCGAAATTGAAGAACTTAATTTTTTTGCTACTTGAGTTCGAAGTTCTAGATTAATCTGCTCCTTGAATAAAAGTTACATGATATTTTTTCTCCTCAAAATTCCAATACTGAAATTGTTTCTACTCGCATTCGAAGTTCCAGATTCATCTACTACACGAATAATAGATTTCGAATTTATTTGATCTTCGAAAACAAAGAACCGAAAATCTTTCCTGTCCGCATTTCTCGTTCTAGATTATTTATCTAGACGAATAACAGATGGCTGATTTTTTTGCTCCGAGAAAATGAAGCACAGGAACTTCATGATGCTTTACTACATTTTTTGCTCCTTGAATTAGAAGTTCTAGACTATTTTACTACGCAAATAGTAGATTCGCTAATTTTTTACTCCTGGAAATTAGAGTACCGGATTTTTCTGCTACCCGAATTTGAAGTTCTAAATTATAATGCTACACGAATGGTAGATTGGCAGATTCGCTATTTTTTGCTCCTCGAAATTAAATTAAAAGTTCTAAATTATTATGCTACACGAATAATAGATTCCCGATTTTTTCGCTCCTCGAAATTAGAATACCGGATTTTTCCCATCTGTAATTAATGTGCGTTATTGTTTTCTACTCAAACACAAACTTCTGTATTATTCTTCTGCACGAATAATAGATGTGTTACGTCATAGGATGGAATTTAGAAACAATACATAAATGGTGAGTGATATTCATAAAGTTAATACAGATAGAGGCGACAAGCCAGCTTGGGAACCGTCCTTACGTAGAGAGAGAGAAAGAGAATCAGAAAGACCCGACCAGTCGCCCCACTCTTATGCCACTCCCCACTCTTCAAGCTCAAGCGACGATGTGCGACATAGACAAAAAAGAACCCGAGACGCTCTGGCTCTTTCTCTCTCAGCGAAGTTGAGACGGACAGTCCCGCTTACAGAGCGGCCAATGGCTTGTCGCCTCTATCTGAATTCTCTATGGTGATATGACCTATTTTAGCAACATAACGTAAGGTTCTGCGCTAAGAGAACAGAATTTCAGGGGTCAATTAAATAAATGAGGGATATGAGATAGGTGATTAGTGATAGATATTTATTGAAAAATCGATATAGCGGTAGGGAATGACTACAAGAATTTAAGGGACACACGGTTCTGAGGAAAATGTAGCAATTTGTTAATAAGGATTGTGGAAGGGAAATGACAATATGGGATGAAAGAGAAAACGTTGAGATGCCTTGAAGAAACGTAAATCCGGAGATGGATTTCGATCAGATAATTGACAAGGGGTAACTCCCGAACCTGAAGTTTACAGAACTGGAACTAAAACTGGTAATGGGCTGAAGTCTCTCTGACAGGATTCAGGAACTAGATCCCAAGTTGATTTAGATTTTCGTTGATTGGATATAACATGAACTGCCTGGTACAGAATGTGGCTGACTGATACTGACTGGTACTTCCTGGAATTGACTTCCAACTGAACTAATACTGCAGACTGCTTTGTAATTTAACTGGAGCTGACTTAACTAGAGTGTGTACTTGAACAAAAATTTAGAAGGTTGACCCTCTGTCAAGAAGGATCCAGAATTCAGATTTAGATTCACGGTGAAAACCAGCAGAACTACAAACTGCACTGAGCTAAACAAACTGACACTAACTTCTAGACCGGGTATAGGATACCTCATGTTATACTCGGGTGGGCGCACTTCGGCACCACACTTTTCCATGTGTTCTTCTAGAAGCTTCTGCTGCACTGTTCTTCTAAAAGGTTCTGATCCACCAATAAGGTCCACTTGTAATTAAGCGGCTGCAATTATTTATACCCTCATTCACGTGCAGGCTTTAGAAATTTCCACTTCTTTGAAGAAAGAGTGCAGCATTCGTTGTCCAGACAAAATTGAGGAGTCCAGACTAAGTCGTAAAAATGAAGCTGCGGTCCGTTATCCAAAGAGTGCCACATGGCAAGGGTCCATACAACAAGTTGTTCCTTTTTTCTATTAATCAATACTTTATGGATTGCACCATTTGTATGAGTTCCCTCTTTTCCTTGGTAATTTCCGCAGCGATTAAAATGGATATTTAGACGTGTACTTTCTTTATTGCTCCTCTTCGAGATAGGGTCACGACATAGTATCTGACAGTTGGCTGATTTTTTCTCCTCCAAAATACAGCACAGGATCTTCATGTTGCTAGACTAGATTTTTTGCTCCTTGAATTCGAATTTCGAGATTACTCTTCTACTCAAATTATAGATTCCTGATTTTTTTCTCCTTGAAATTGAAATTCAAGATTTTTTCCTGCTTGAAAGTTCGAATTTCAGAAGCGAAGAAATTAGTTACTTTAATTTTGGGTAACGAAAAAAATCGGGAATCTATTATTCGTGTAGTATATAAATTTAGAACTTCGAATTCTAATAGAATAAAATTCCTGTGCTTTTATTTTGATGAGCGAAAAATTCAGGAATCTATTCTTTTCGTAGCAGAACAATCTCAAACTTCAAATTCCAGAAGCAAAAAGATCCATTACTTTATTTTCGAATGCAAAAAATCGGGAATATATTATTTGTGTGGCAGAATAATCTAGAACTTTAAATTCAAGTAGTGAAAAATCTAGTACTTTAATTTCTACGACCAAAAAATCAGGAATCCGTTATTCGTGTAGCTGATTAATTTCGAACTTCAAATTCGAGAAGCAAAAAAATCATTAGTTTATTTTTGAGGCCAACCAAATCGGGAACCTAATATTCATGTAGCAGATTAATCCATAAGTTAAAATTTCAGAAGAGAAGAAATCCTTTACTTTAATTTTGGGGAGTGAAAAAATCAGGAATCTATTATTCGTGTAGCAGAATAATCTTGAACTTTAAATTCGAGTAGAAAAAATATGGTAATTTAATTTCGAGGACCAAAAAAATCGGGAATCTATTTTTCGTGTTGCATAATAATATTGAACTTCAAATTCGAGAAGCAATAAAATCCATTATTTTATTTTGAAGGACCAGAAAATGTGAAATCTGTTATTCATGTAGCAGAATAAGCTAGGACTTTAAATTCAAGTAGCAAAAAATTTGGCACCCTAATTTTGAGGACTCAAAAATCAGCAATCTATTATTTGTGTAGCATAATAATTTCGAACTTCAAATTCAAATAAAAAAATAATTCGGTGCTTTAATTTCGAGGAGCAGAAAATCGGGATTCTATTATTTGTGTAACAAGTTAATCTCGAACTTCACATGCAAAAAGTAAAAACATCCACTGCTTTATTTGCGAAGGCAAAAGAATTGAGAATCTATTATTCGTGTAGCAGAGTAATTTCGAATTTTAAATTCGAGAAGCAAAAAAAAAACCATTAATTTATTTTCAAAGGCAAAAAATCTCGAATCTGTTATTCGCGTAGCAGAATAATCTTGAACTTCAAATTCGAGTAGAAAAAATATGCTACTTTAATTGCAAGGACCAAAAAAATCGAGAATCTATTATTCGTGTCGAATTAGAATATATATTAAAAACAATTGCAATAAATTACTAACAAAGGAATTGCCTAAATCATAATTTTAGTTAGCCCACTTATTATTTGATGAAATAAATGCACTAGAGAATAAATTTCTAATTTCCTATAGAAACTACCAAGGCTGTCAAGTTAATCCGAAGTTGCCTCGAGGATTCTTAAGAATTTTTTCTTATTTTCTGCTTATTCAATATAATAAATTGAAGACTTGGAAAACAGAACCGAACGAGCGCTCGAGCTGTAATCAGCAGTGGAGATGACGTGCAGAAAACGCGATGCAAGAGAAAACGGATTCCGTTTTCACTTGGTTACTGCTTGAGCGCTCGTTCTGTTTTCCAAGACTATAATCATACGTTTTTAAATTCACTTGTTTCTATTTCTTTTTACAGAATTAAGTTCTCAGACAGCTCTACACGAATTATTTCCTGAATTCGACGGTTACGTCTTGCCTCCAATCAAGGAATTTTTATTTGATTTATATAATCCGCAGTTGAGTAATTTGCGTAGAATCGTTGATGGCCAGATAACCAAATTCAATCATGACTCGGAGGTATTGTTACGGAACCATGTTATCATTGGATGGAAGCCTGACCATTGGATTGCGCCTTTATCTAATTTGGAAGGCAAAACTAATATTGTATATGACATGAATACCAACAGTTTTGTAACACTGAGCTTTGCCGATCTTCAACAATTAGGCGTTGGTCGTAGTTTGTCACGTGTTATGGCAGAAGATATCTCCATTGCTACCCAAAGACTCCGAAATCGAGCTGAGTCTCATTCATTTCCTCAAATATACGATCAACCAATCCGTCGAGCGCACTACCAAGTAGGCCATGAAACAAACTATGAATTAAACCGACAAACAATCCAGCCAGCTAATCATGGAGTAACCAATCCAGAAATTCACCAAGGAAACCTCCAAGTAAATGTTGAAGCAAATATTGAAGCATTTCGTACATACGAGAAATTTTTAAGTAAAAAGCGGAACAACTTATTAAATGGCAAAAACACATGTAAAAATAAAATATGATATCGTATGTAATCGGAACTTGGTTTAAGTTGTAAGTTGGTAAATAGATTTCTTTAACATTTGTATCCTAATTCAGATCTAAAATATAGTTTGCAATGAGAAAAATATGATATTTAATTAAACAGATATACGGATACATTTTTAGAAACTAGGTGGGTTGAAAAAATCACGTTTTTTATGGTGTCTGTCGATCTGTTTCTTATCGTTGTTGTTGTCGTCGTCTGTATACAGGATGAATTTTGACAGACTCTTCAGAGTGGCCTCTTCTTTGTCAAAAGTTTTTTGAGAGTAAAAGGAAAACTGACAAGAATTTTTTGCGATACTTATTTTTTTAAATATATCATCTGATTTAGCGATGTGTAACTCTTTTAATAGCAATAAACAAAGTAGTGCCAAAAATCACTATCTAAAATTTTTTGTTTTATTTACGAGTAATCGTTTTTCCTTTAGAACTTCGACATTAGAAAGCAAAATTTAAAATTTAACTTGATATTAAATTGTCACAAAACATCAAGTTGTCATATTGCGTAGATAGTCACGAGATATAAAATGATTTATCTTAAAAGATCTTAAAAAAGTATAGTGTTATAAACAAATTAATGAAAAAATATATTTTCTGGGATTGCTAATGATTAGCTTATTGAAATTAATAAATTTTGTATAAAATATGAGATAATTAAATGTTTCATTACCATTAATTAAGAATAAATTATTTTTGGTAATTGTTTAAACACTTTGTATTTAAAAATTGACAGTGTGGTGACTTTACAATGAATAGGCTAACTTTCCGTTTACAAAATCAACTAAGGATGTCTTTCCGATGACTCTTTGATATGATGCTTTGCAAATTAAAAACAATTATCCATTATATAAACAATTTTTATAAACAAATTCACATGTTAACGATTTTTCCATGGGTAGACACAATGTTTATGTTCGCAATAAAATGATTTATTATTTAAACAACTGTTACACACAAATTCACAGTTTGGCGATTTTTCCAAAAATCGGCTCAATTTTTAATTACAGAATCAACTTCGTATGTCTTTTTGATGACTCTTGAATATGATACTTTGCAAATCAAAAACAATTCTTCATTATTTAAACAATTGTTATGCGCGCGTCATTTTATTGCCTTCCAGCTCCCCTAAACGATATATCGAACGTCTTAGGTCTTATGTTCCCGTCCCTACGAGATGATAGAAAGGGGTATGGGTTTGACCAAAATTATTTCTTTAAAAAGGCACAGGGGTACCTTCCTGCGGCCTTAAGATATGTTGAAAGGGGTAGGAGTTTGACCGAAAATATTTCTATGAAGAAGCACAGGGGTGCCTTCCCCGTCATCATGAGATAATGGAAAGGGGTAGGGGTTTGACAACTATTATTTCTGTAAGCAGTCATAGGTGTGCTTTCCGACCTTAGCGAGATGTTTGAAAGTGGTAGGGTTTCACCAACATTATTTATGTGAAAAATGATAGGGGTGCCTTTCCGCCCCCATGAGACATTGGAAAGTGGTAGGGTTTGGCCAGCGTTATTTCTGTGAGCAGTTGCCGGAATGCCTTCCAGCCCCTACGAGATATTGTAAAGGGGTATGGGTTTGACCAACATTATTTCTGTAACCAGCCACCTGGGTGACTTCCCGCTCCCACGAGATGTTTGAAAGGGGTAGGGATTCGACCCAGATTTTTTCTGTAAACAGTCACAGTTGTGCATTCCCGCCCGTCACGAGACGTTGAAAATGGGTATTGGTTGGACCAACAATTTTTCTGCAAACAGTTACAGGGGTGCCTTTCAGTCCCCTCGAGACATTGGAAAGGGTAGGGCTTACACCTTATTATTTCTGTAACCAGTCGCAGTGGTGCTTTCCCACCCCACGAAATTTTCGAAAGTGGTAGGCTTTTGAACAACCTTATTTCTTTGAGCAGTCACAGGAGTACCTTCCAGCTCACCACGAGATGTTGGAAAGGGGTACGGTTTTGAACAAAATTATTTCTGTAACCAGTCACAGGGGGTCGGAGTTTGACCAACATTATTTCAGTGACCAGTCATAGGGGTTCCCTTCAGCCTTCCACGAGATGTTAAAAAAGGGGTAGGGGTTCGACCATTTTTATTTCTCTGGTTTCTTAATGTATTTTAAACACTTTAGTTGAGTCTTCATTAAAAAAAAAATGAATTTTGAACCTGAGAAATAAATTTTTGACTCAAATTATGAACTTCCGACCAAGAATAAGAATTTTTAACCAAATAGTTAGTTAAACTTTTAACAAAGTACATGAACTTTCATCAAAGAAAGATCAATTCAAAAAAATTTATTTAATTTTAAACCTAAACGGTGAATTTTATAATAAAAAATAATAAAAAAAAATAATAATAAATTTCTAAATAAAAAAGAAAAGTTTATAAATCAAAACTAGAATAGTGAAATTTTGAGTCAGAAATGTAAATTTTAATTCAAACAAAAACCGAGTTTTTAGCAAAATTAATTAATTTCCAACTAAAAAGAAACGAATTTTTAGCTAAAGAAATTAACTTGTAATCACAGTGATGAATTTTCAACCAAAAAAATGAATTTTTGACCAAATAGTGGAATTTCTAACCCAAAATATGGATTTTCTATTTTAAAAACAACTAGTTTTGAACTAAACGTTCTTTCTTTCAAGCAAAAAAATGAATCTGAATATTTTTTAACGACAAAGGTTACATTTTAATCCAAAAAGGTCAACTTTCAAGAAGAAATGCAATATTTCAACTAATGAGAGTACTCTTTTTTCGAAAAAGATAGATTTTTAACAAATAAACGATGTTTCACCTAAAACATGTACATTTTTAACTAAAAATAGATTATTTAAATTTTCAGTAAACACCTTAATTTTCAATAAAATCAATGAAAATTATCAAAGAAAAAGTATAATTTTTAACCAATAGGATTAAATTTCTATAAAAAATATCAACTTCCGATAGAAATGGAAATTACACTTTCAATTAAAAAAATTAATTCTAAATATGACAAAACTAATTTTCAATCAAAAAGATCAATTTTCAAGTAATAAGATGAATTTTCGACCAAAATAAACTAATTCAGGAGGAGGAGGAAAATGAGACAAATGAGAAGATAGAAGAGAAAGAAAAGATAGATGTGGAAAAGATACAGGGAAAATCAAATGAAAAGGGGATGATTGAAAAAGAGATATATGAAGAGGAGAAAAATTATGTGCCTCGACATCTGATCGTGAAAGGTAATGCAAATGATCAGTAGCTTGAACGTTAGGTCGTGCGCTTAGTGATATTACATTTCGCGGTCCAAAGGTGGTAGCGGAATGCTAAATGTCCAGTGACTTCATACAACGCATAGTCGCAGATAGAAGAGACTCTCTTTTTGAAATGGTCAGGAAACACAAAAAAGTAATGAACGAAGCCTTTCTGTAGAATGCAACGGAGAAGGCTTCTGCAACACTTTGCCTCGACTTCCAAAACAGGGGTAAACAAAATGCATCAAATATTCTGTATCTCAAGAAATCATTCCTAAATGCCTAGATGTAGCCGTCGCTACATTTTGAGGCAAGAGATCTCCAAAGATAGCTGGAGAGCGTGTCGTACACACCTTGATCACTTAGTACATGTAATATATGGTTATCCAACTACCGCGGGAACGACGTACATTCAAGAGTGTTTATTACCATCTCTGTAAAACCTACGACATTCAAACGCTCCTTGGAAAACAGAGTTGATTGTTCAGAATGAAATGTGTCGAGTATGCTGGAAATTTAGATTATCGAAAATTGTTTTTACCACGCTACTGAGACTTGGGATAGTTCTCCATGACTTCGAGAAAAAAAACATGTTCGTTATCGAATTTTTTGCACCAGCTGACGAGAATATCACAGAGATGGAGAATAAAAAGAAAGAAAGGTATAAAGATATCAAAGAAATGCTAAGAAATTTGCAGGGAAACAGCAGAATATTATCGTCCTTGTTTTGCTTTGTGTCCTCAGCCTGAATGGGAATTTCGCCGGACCGAGAATGAGGGACAACACAATAAAATAAGAGCGAATGACATTAGGAACGGTTTCTTCACCACTTAAACAGGTCGAGAAAGATGGTTTTGCCGAGTCACTACACACAGTGGGGAAAAATAGAAAAAATTTTCTAGCTACCACAAATCTTTACGAATCCAGATGAAATTTTGTTTGCATACTCAGAAGACTTTCTTTTTTAACGTACGCCTGCGGAGGAGACCACTCTTCTATGCGTATATTTTAAAAATAACAATTTTGTTTAGTCTTCTCTGCAGATGCACCTTAAAGAAGATAGTCCTCTGAGTATTTAAACGAAATTTCATTTGGATCGGTAAAAATTTGTGGCGGCCAGAAAATTTTTTCCATTTTTTCCCCACTGTCCGACGCTAGCGGACAGGATTATCCTCGGAGAAGGCGCGAGAAGTTTAATGGTCGTAGTGGTAGCCCCAATAAATGCCGTTGAAGATGGTTGGTGTTCCTTAGTGCGCGTATGGTTCCAAGAAATATTAAGGAACACTTTAGAGTGTTCAGTTAGAGCGCCAGGATTAGCGAGTAAAGACTGACGACACGGGAAGTTCCGTCGCCCGTGACTAAGGGACCCTTCGGGGTGTACCGGCTTATCTCGGATTTGGTTCGCAAACCTTTTCAAGCAGGTCCATGCCATGCACTAGTTTATAGTAAAAATGATTTATTTTCCTTCTATAATGTCATTGACCAAGTCTGATATGATATTTAAAAAAAAATCAAACCAAAATTTGCGTATCTGCTGTTTTCATGTTGAGGTTTACTTTTACGATTTTGAATCTACTCAACAATCATGTTTTGGTTTCGTAATGAGTAAATTTGTCAGTTTAAGCCTGTTGCTCTAAATTTTTGCTAGATTTAAATTATTTTACATTGCAAAAAGGTTATACTGTATGTTATTTAAATCAAGTAGTAACATTCGCAAATTCGATACTGTCATTTTTTGCAATTATCACTAGTTTCGTGCTTGAACTTTCTGTTGTCTCGTTGTTTTTTCTTTCCAGATCCTCGCTAATGCTTATCTTCTTTCTAAAACAAATTGAAATCAAATCGAACGACTCGTCTATGGAGTCCAATGTCGTGGAAATTTATTGTTTTTAGAGTCGATTGCCCTTTGAGTTTATTTTTGTTTGAGTTGAGTTGGTGTTTTTTTGTTAGGTTATAAAAATTGTAAATTTAATTTAAACTGTGCAGTTTAGTTCTTCAACAAATAGTCAGAGTAAATTTGTTTCTGTTGTAGAATTTTTAGTCCTGCGTTCCACTGTTTGTACTTCCTTTCTGAGCTTCACATTTCCTCTTGTAAGTTTTATATTTTTTTTACCTTCTTCTTTCGTCTCATTGGAGTATGATACTTCTTTCTTATCTTCGGGGCCAAAATCCTGTTACCTTTAAATTTATTTATTAAAATTGTTTTATAGTAGTTGTGTTCAGATTATTGTTTACAGTTCTTTTTATAATAATTTTTCTCTTTAATGCTATTGATCCAATGACATTCAGTATCTGTACTAGTGTTGCCTAATTTGAAATTATTTACATTTATTATTTTTAAGAACCTGTCTCCTATTTTAAATTCAAATGGTATTCTTCCTAAAATTATCATTAGTAGATTGTCTTTTATTTGATTGGCCTACATTTTTCTGGACTTCCTCTTTTATAATTTGTAACCGTCTTAGTTCATCTGTCCGTTCATGGACAGATAAATTAAGTCCACGAGCTTTTGCTAGTGTTTGCGAACTGCAAATGGCCTGTATGTTCGTCTCAGGTGAAATAATCGTTATCTAAATAGGGTTCAATTATTTGCTCAAATGTTTTGTTATAACGATCTGTCGGGTTTGCTTGGGGTATTATTTTCGCGTTTTCGTGTGCCTGATACCGAATTTTTCTGTTAAGTTCTTAGAAGTTTTGTTGACAAGTTCCGTACCATTATCGGCGTGGAGAATCAGCAATGTTCCCCAACTTGAAATGACACACTAATGGAACTCTGACTCTACTCTGATCCCGTTAGCTTTTTTAATTGAGAATATTTGACAACATTTTGCAAATAGGTCTACGAACACTAAAATGAATTTACTTTTTCTCTTTTTAGAACTCAGTAGCGGACCCATGTAATCAGCTACTTCCATGGTCCATGGTTCTTCGATTACCCTTTTACCCATCAATCCTAGCTTACTTTGATTACTTGGCTTTTCTCTTTGACAGATGTGGCAATTTTTTACGTAACAGATCACGTCCGAATATACCCTTGGCCAGAAGTAGTGTTCGGAAATTTTCGCGTAAGTTTTCTCTGACCTTAAATGTCCTGCCGAGGTTTCTTTGTAGTAATCCCGTCAAGCTTGACGTTTGAAGCTTTGGGGTAGGACTAATTTTTAAGGGTTTGAGTTTTAAAGTAATCTGTTAATCGATTCTATTCTTTCGACAAAGGGTGAAATAAATTTTCTGTACCATCTTGCCACACAAATTATAAGCTGTAATTGGTTAATGTTTTTTGGTACGGGGAATTTTAATATCGGTTAAATTTTCTCATCATCTACTTGCAGTCCTTTGTCCTTAACTTCAGTAGCTAAGTATTTAATCTCTGAGCAGCCGAATTTACATTTGTCGGGACTTATCGTTAAATTTGCATTATTAATTTTAAATGATACGATATTCAAGTATTTTATGTTTGCACTAATAATGCTGTCTACTAGTCTTTGAAAAATCACTGAAGCCTTGTTTAAACCAAATAATATCCATTTAAATAGATACATGCCCCTTCAAGGGTCTGTAAATGCTGTGATTGGTTTTTAATTTTGTTCGAATGGAATTTTTAAGTAAGTTAATTTTAGATTAACTTTGAAAATAAATCATGCTGACCTCAAAGTGTTCAGCCTTTCTGTCATGAGTGGGATTGGGTAGAGGTCCTTTTTCTTCATTTTATTAACTTTTTTAACATCTAAACAGAATCTGTAATCATACCCTGGTTTTTTGATCCTAACTAAGGAATTCGACCAAACAGAACAAGAGGGTTCTATTACTTCGTGTTCTAAAAATTTATCGACTGTTTGATCAACTATTTCTTCAATTTTAGGGCTCACATAGTAGTATCTCTGTTTTATGCGGTAGTGGCCCTGTACGTCAATTATATGTTTTGTTAAATCAGCCCCTCTATATTTCTTTCCCGAATAGATTTTATTTTCAAAAAGCTGTTCTAATTGCGATTGCTTTCTTTCGTTCAGCTAAACAATACCTTAATTTCTGGCAAACAATTGTTTTTTTTATCAATATTTTCTAAATTATACCTAATATTATTTAACTTAATGCATACATATAATTAACCTATTGATTTTTATTTTCAATTTCTCATATCTCATTGGCTTTTAGATGTTCTCTGTTCAACTTTATACGATTAGAAACTTCCTTATTTTTTTAAAGATTCCTATCTTGATCCTTATGTTTTCTCATATTTGCTGTTATAAAAAAAATTTCCTTACTTATTTTCTTGATTTTTTCTCTTATTTCACGGTTTACTCAGATATTGAGAGAGTCTTGTGTGCTTGATTTGTCCTTATTGTCGTGGGTGGGGATAATCTCTAGGGGTTGAAATTTGTTGCTCACTTAAATGCTCATTAGGCTAGGGATGTCCTTCGTAGCATTTGTTGCAAGAATTTAGCCGTTTTGTGTTTTTTGGGATTAATTAGGATTGATAGTTACTAAAGAAATTTCGCTAGAGTTTAATGTTCGACCAATATTGTCAATTTCTCTAGTAATTTTGAGGGTAATAATGCTTTCGAATTTCGGTTTCCTATCTTTATCACTATTTTACTCCTCTTCCATTAATGATTTATCACTAATATTTGTCCTTTTAATTTTCTTTTTCTTTTGTACTGTAATTTGAGGCTTAGTTTCGATTCTAGCCTCAGTTATTGCGACGGGTAGCGCATTTGGGCAAGCTTCCATATGATAGCGGATAAGGGGACTCCCTGGTAAAACCAAGTTTCCAAGTCACAGCTTAGGGTAATACGTAGCACTTTTGGCATATCTATGTCTAGGATGTCCATAGATTTTTGTTTTGGGACCAACCTGAATATTAAGTGCTTTGTGTGTTTACTGACTATAATTGGAAATATAATAAAAATACCTACTGTTATAAAAATGAAATATTTGGAATTCTAGATTTTTTCAACCATTTCCTTATCCACGTATGAAAGAGCGGCAACTGTATCTAACAAAATACGAAATATTTTATTCTCGAATTTCGTCTTAAATGAAAGCGTGTCTCCGCTATTTCATCTTTATCTGAATTTAGCAATTCAGGTGTTTCTGTATTAGTTTGTTCCATTTTTTATGGTAATACCTGCTTCTCCAATTTCCCTGGTTGTATGCGAAATATGGGCTTTCCCTTCTCTAATCGACCGCTTTGCCAAAATCATAACAGTTTAAATTTGTTGTGTCCTCATTCGTTGTTGTATCTGAGTACTGATTTTTGACCGCATTAGAACTTGTTTTGTCTTGAGAGTTTTTATTAGTATTGCTACTCAGTTTTTGCTTTTGACTTTCAAAATTCGTTATTTAGGAATTTCCTTCGTTATTATTATTTTCTGAATTATTTTCCGCTTTTTTCTGCAGAGAAGTTGATTATTGGGTTACTTTGACCTCGATTTGAGTCTAATTCCATTCCGTTAAACATTTGTAACATTTTGTAGTAGGAGTTGTAAGGAAATCTGAGTCTATTTCTTGTGAATCTAGGTTGGGAATTTTTTTGGAATATAGGTTGAACTTTTCCGACCCGTTTCGATTCTTCTGAAAGTACTTTACCAGCAAGTTACCGAGGATGCCCGGTCACCTCCTAGAGCAATGAGAACTTACTTCTGCGAGGGCAGATCTTGCATCTGCTTTTCATTGGAATAAAAAGGAGAAACAGTAACACAGGTACACGGGGGAAAAAAGTTGTCTGTTCGCTAGATCAGACAACTGGATCTTTATATTTTTGGGATCGCTGAATCTGAATCCGATGTCAGAATTTCCCCTAGATGTCAGGATTTTCCCCTACACTAGAAAAAATTCAAAATCGTTTGTTCGCTGGACGAGACCACTATATCTATATGGTTTTTCAGATCGCTGAATCCGGATACAATCTTAGAATTTCTCCTAAGCGTCATGATTTTCCCCTAGCCTAGGGGAAAAATAAAAAAAATTATGTTTGCTAGACTAAGATACCATATCTACAGGTTATTTAAGTCGCTTCATTCAAAACCTATCCAACGAATTCCCTTAGAAGTCAGGATTTTTCCTGTTCAATTCTGATTTTTCTGGTCAATTAACTTTATCTGGTAAAAGTTTGTCACCAACCGCAAAAAATTTGAAAGACATGATAAAAATCACAGATTTTTTCGATTACACGGAAGAGAATTATAGAGCGTAGCTTGACGTTCCATGTTTCTGTACATCATCATAACACATGTTCCTTTTCAATTATAAAGAGCATGATTGTATGGAAAGCAAACTCTGCTGCCTCGACTGATGCCGAGAGCGAAAATGGCAAATAGGCAAAATAGGATGTGTAGGATGATTCGCTTTTCGATCCGTTGGGGTAACAATGCCAACGGAAACATTCTGCCTTGCAGGGGGGCGTTAGGGTTTTACGATAAAGCCACAGTGTGTTCACCGATGAGTTGACGTCGTCTTTCTCAAAGGTGAAAAGCCCTTATACTTAGGCCTGGGGAGGTATAAGGGTTATCACCCCTAGAAAGGTTGAGTCACCTGTGATCGGGCCAGGATCCCTAACGTGCGGGTTACATCATAACACCATGGCACCTAAACACCTTAAAAAATCCAAAACTGATTCAAAAAGCACAGCATGTTTGTTATTACGAGCTAATGTTGGAAGTTTAAGCTCTAAGCATTCTCTTAACAAAAATACGAATATTTTTTCCTTTCTATCCAGCAAATACATCTTTAAAGATCCTAAGTAAATTTTCGAGAAGGTAAAAAGTATTTACAAAGATTGCTTTGGTAATGATATATCGGATTTAGACAAAAAAATAGGGGCCACAAAGAATCTGTAGCAGTTGTTATATGATGCTGATTCGTTGGGAAGAAGACAAATGCAGCGAGAAGTTGAAATTTAATAAACCTACATTACGGAAAGAACCGTCTCAACAAGAATATTCCTACTTCTGTATGAATGATCTGACGGGTTGCAATAGTAACAACTAAAAACAAATTTCTAATGCAAATGTGCTTTCTGTTGAGAGGCCAGGAAAGATTTACAAATTTTTCTTGTTTTCTACATAGTCGAAGTTGTGAGAAACACTTTTCACAAAAGGTATGGCAAAAAGAAAATCGTTTAAACCAGGTATAAATAATATTATTCCGAAGCCTATGACCGATCCACAAAAGGTACTGCTTCCCCCTCTTCATATAAAGCTTGGACTTATAAAAGAATTTGTCAAGGCTCTGAAAGGAGAAGGAAAATGCTTTGAATATTTTGAAAAAAATTTCCCCAACTATCTGATGCTAAACTGAAAGAAGGTTTTTTTGTGATGGACCACAGATAAGGACACTGTTAAAAGATGATAATTTTATCAAATTAATGATCGACAATGAGAAGGATGCGTGTACTAGTTTCAAATCGGTAGTAGAAAACTTTTTGGGTAATCATAAAAGTGATCGTTGAAAATATGATAGAGAAACACGGAAAGTTAGGATGTTTAATGAGTCTTAAACTGCACTTTCTATATTCTCATCTTCATTTTTTCCCGAAAAATTTAGGAGATTTCAGTGACGAGCAAGTAGAAAAATTTCACCAAGATGTAAAAGTAATGGAGGATCAATACCAAGGCAGATGGGACATGAACATGATGGCCGACTACTGTTGGACACTATAAAGAGAAAATGTCGAAAAAGGTATCAAAAGTCACAGGAAACAACTTGAGAGATCTTTTGATGATAAACGAACTAGATACAAGAGAAAAAATAAGAAGTGCTTAATTTTTCAAGAATTTATTAAGATTAGAGAGAAACAGTGATCAAACACATACATATGTTTGGGCGTCCCAGTTTTTTTACATCATTGATAGCTGTTTTAGTAGTTTTTAAGTTTTTAGCGGTCAGCAATGATTAATGGTCTAAGAATAATAAATAAACAACAGACATGGATTTGTCGACCCCAAAAAAATAACGTAGTGGGAGAAATCTAAATTGTTAATCATATCAGTTTTCGTTACATAAATTTCCTAAATTCACTAGATTTCGCAGTTTTCCTCTAGGCGAGGGAAGAATCATGACATCTAGAGGAGATTATGTGATCGGATTTGAGATCAGCGACCTAAAAACCTTCAGATATGGTATCCTCTTTTTCCCCTAGGCTAGGAGAAAATCATGATGCTTAGGAGAAATTCTGAGATTGTATCTGAATTCAGCGATCTACAAAACCATATAGATATAGTAGTCTCGTCTAGAAAACAGAAAACTTTGCATTTTTCCCAAGCCTAGAAGAAAATCCTGACGCCTAGACGAAATTTTGACATCAGATTTGCATTCAGCGACCCGAAAAACATAGAGATATAATGGGCTAGTCTAAAAAACAGACAACTTTAAATTTTTCCGTAGTCTAGGGGAAAATTCTGACGTCTAGGGGAAATTTCGAATTGGATTCGGATTTAGCGACCCCAAAAACATATAGATATAGAGGTCTAGTCAAGCGAACAGACAACTTTGCGTGAATCAAATAATTTGTGAAGATTTGAATGTAACGGAAGATTTGGACAGGAGCATTAAGACCGATGCCGGACTTATGGAAGAGAAGTTTCAGAGACATGCAGATGAACATCCGGAGTATATAAATTTCATTTTATTTTTTTATTTAATGTCAAAAAGCAGAAATTATTCTAATTACCTTAGTTCGGATAACTTAAGTCAAACGATATGGAGGAGATAGAAGTAATGATCACTAGTCGAATTCTGAATAAACAGTAGATTTATTTAATCACCATAAATAATAAAGGAATAATTAATTAGTGAATAGCACTATGCTCAAACTGTATCCTCTCGAACAGTCGTGCAAACGTTAATGAACATTAATGAACATTTAATTGAACATTAGTACTCTTTAAAGAATTGCACGACATTTGGAAATCGCTCAACATTACGCGCAGAAATCAAGTGTAAATATAATAATTTTTACAATTAAAATTTTTAACCTTTTTAAAAAATCGGATTTCACATTAAAGATTACGTGCAACAAAAATTACCACAGAAGGGTAATCTTTACCCTGATAATTCGGGTAATCTTAAGAGTTTACCTACATTGCAAAGGTAATTGTCAATGTTTACTTACGTTTAAAGGTTAATTGTCGAATGTTTACATAAAAACAATAAAGGTCAAACAATTGCGTGAGTTATTTCGCAGTTCCATTCAATTCATATAACAGTTGTACGGATGGACATATTCACTACCAACTTTGCAAACACAGTTCTTGATAAGGCAGTGTTGAGGTGTAAGTTTAAAGAAGTTTTTGCGAGATGCCAAATGTTTAAAATTAATTATTATATATTTACTAACACCATGGGTAAAATATCATGGATATATTAAATACTTTGACTTAGAGAATTGGTAATTTTCCACTGATCTTTAGTAGAACATTATTGTTTCGCATAGAGCTTTCTGATTGATATTCATGTTTTTAAATATAAAGAGCTTATTCAGGATTAGACCAGGCTTTGACAAATACGTGTATTTTATTTAAATAGAAAACTGGGATGCTCTCTTCACTGCCCAAACAATATAGTTCGGTCCCGTACCATTGTAAAACGGATCATTCAGAGTATCATTTCTGCTTATTGGTTCAACAAAATTGGCAAGACCTTCACGTCCGGATAATTTAACTCTTTCATATGTTGGGCCCGTTTTAACTGCCAGAAATGGGTACAACTGTCCATATAACATTACTCCAACGATGTAATTATCAACCATCCCAACTTTATGATAGCCAGCTTCTAAGGTCACAGGTTGATGTGAGTATTTAGATTCGTAATATCTAATATTAATTATAATAGGAGTAGCATGAACTGCATCTGATTTATGTGGAAAAACTAATTCTCTAAAATCAAAGAATGATTAGAAATATAATTATTGTCCTAATTATTAAATTGATTTTAATAATCATTGTTTTTTATAAAAAAAAATGTAATTGTTACTAATGTGAGTGTCCCGGCAATCCTGGCGGTGGCAGTAATCTTAAAACTTAATAATTATAATGTGAATATATTGTTACAAAAACTTGTTGAAAGCAACATTTAATGATGAAAGTCGCTTATTTTCACCATATAATAATAGAAAAGAGAAATCACAGTCACTGAAATTAAATAAAAAGAAAAAAAATTGGAATCATAATTACTAGGACTAAGATCAGGATTACTGGAACGTTTACCTTATAACCCCTAAATTAATTGGAAGCTACTTTATTCAAATTAACTGAAATCAATTGAGTACAATTGAGGCGAAAGAAAAATAGCTAGAAAGAAAGGAAGCTACGTTCCCATGGCTGCGTAAAACTTGGCGCAAGACATAGCATGTCAAATCACTAGATAATTCGGAAAATCATATTCTCCTAGTAATTTACAGAAACATTTTCACGCCCCGAGATGTGTAATGATTTGACGTTTTTCGTCTTGTGTCCAGTTTGACGCTCCTGTCAACCAACACTCTGAAAAATAAACCTAACCTACAAAAAATTTCGCCTAGGAGCAGTGGGAGCATTGCTGTGAACACTATAGTGCCTGCTATGTTTCCTTGATGTCACTGATTCGCCTTGCCACAATCTCTAAATACCTCCACGATTTTTTATTGTGGAGCCATCCTTAAACTATTCGAAAAATAATTTATTCCAAATCGTGTCTTATGATTGGACATACTAAAGTTTTTTACTGTTTCGAGAGATGTTAAATTATAGATATTTATTATTATATTTACCAATAGGATATGGGAAAATCACTAAGGTGAAAGACAGAATAACTATCAAGGACATCATTTTCAAGATATAACAGAAACGAATATCTTGAGAGTTTCGGTAGGCAATTAACTAATTGATATCGTTTGTAATGTTTCAGTATACATTACAAGAGCCGCTTTTTCATTTGTCCTTGTAAATTATTTTTATTATGTTTATGATTCTGCTTCTGGAATACAGAATGTCTATTCATGCAGAGTTAAAAATGGTACTTTTCCACTTATCATCAGAAGGAATAGGGAAATCGTACATAAAAACTTTTTATAACTGTTTCGTAATCAGACAAGTGTTAATTACTTGTGCTACCATTTATTCATTTTTTGTTTTATAAAAATTAGTGCCCCTGTCACTTCGTATTTGTTTTCAATCTGGACGTAATAAAAGTAAATAGTACGTTTCTAACCGAGTGAGGAATCGAGTAATCTCCCACATGGTTAAAATATTATTTTCTTTATGTAACGAAAAAGGTTTTTGGTGCGAAACAGCAAAAGTGATCGCTTGCGCGACACCACAAAAATATGGTCTTAAAGAAACATTTTGGTTAAAAGTCTAATATTTCCAAACTTTCCCATCACTAGTGTGTAAAACTACGTTATATCACACAGACTCATCGTCGATCAGGGAATCGATCACTTGTACTGGTACACGCCACGTTTCCAAAATCGCATTTCCCGCACAGTTATTACAGAAAAAACTTTTTTGAAATTATCCACCCGGCTTTCTCATACCTATTTTTCGTTTGTACAATTTTCTGAGCATACTTTACTTAAATTTTTTAATTAATGACTAAAATGATTTCCAGGATGAGTTTCCAGGATTCCACCAGGTTTCGTTTTTGTATTTGGATTGCAAATAGAGGGGCGCTTAGCGAAGGGCTTCTTTGCAGGTTACACCAGGCCTCTCCAGGGAGGAAAATTTTTAGAATTTCTTTTGAAAAAAGGAATGTGGCATTTCCACCATCACGACTTCTCCCTCCGCCATAAGAATAAGACAGATGTTTTTCGGACTGAGTGAGTGGTCGTATTAGTGGAAATGCCACATTTATTTCGTAAATAAAAATCCTAAAATTTCTACACCCTGGAGAGAGCTGGATTAAACTACTAAATGAGCAATGGCGAACAATGGTTCTTGGATGGACTTATAAAAATGACCTCAAAGCCAATGTGCAAACAAACTGGCTGAAGGCTACATGGCAAATTTCAAATTTTTTCTCATTTTCCAACAAAGGACTCCTGAGGGAAGTTTTGGCCTACCCAAGCTCGCAGGTACCTGACCAGAAAGATAGTCGTTGGTCAGCCCTATCAGGGTACCTTAACTTGGTCAATGGCATGGGGGACACAGTTCTAGGATAGCAGATCACCTTCTATAGTAATCAGACGATACATCCGCATGCGGGGTTTTGTGAGAGCCGATTTTACATTTCGCTAGCTAGAAGAGGATATGAATGTAACGCATGAACAGCGTAGAAAAAACAAAACGAGTGCCGTGATTACCAAAAACAATGTTCAGAGTTATTCAAGGGTACAAGTGAAGTGCGTAAATTTCACTATTATTTTTTCAGTTAGTGTTAAAGAAACTGAAATTGTTCAAATTCCTCAAGTTCTGATCACTTATTTCTAACGATGTTGAGGAAATAAAAGTAATTATCACTATAGTCGAATTCTGAATAACCAATAGATATATTTCAATACCATGTATAATAAAGTTAACATTAATTAGTGAATAATGCTACGTTGAAATTTAACAAATAGTTAGCCGAAATCAGCACAGAAAAAACTAAGTTTAATGTTGACCTTGATATTAGATTAAAGATTACCTGCAACCAAAATGGCCCCAGATTGGTAAGCTTTACCCTGACATCTCTGATATTCTTTTGAGTTCACATAAGTTGTAAAGGTAATTGCCAATGTTTACTTCTAATGTCTGCGTAATTTGACATTATCTGGTTGTAAACAGCAACACGTCAAATGTTTAGATCTAAAACAAGCTCAGTAAAGATAAGAAAAGAGATTATTTTCTTTCGCAGTTCAATTGAAAACGTATCAATTTTAATTAACCCTATAAGTCAAACTTTTCAAGGCCCAAACAATGTAGTCAGCTCCTGGTCCATCGTAAAACCGACCATTCAGAGTATCATTTGTGTTTATTGGTTCAGAAAAATTGGCAAAACCGTTATATCCATATAATTTAACTCTTTGATATGGTCGCGTCATTGAATCTGACAGGAATGGGTACAACTGTCCAGAGAACATTATTCCAATGATGTAATGACCAACCATCCCAACTCTATAAAAGCCCGCTCCTAAAAACACAGGTTCATGTGTTGTTTTACATTCGTAATATTTAATACGAATTATGATAGGGGAAGGATGAACTGCTTGTGGTTTATGTGGAAAAAAGTCTGTAAAAGAAAGCATGAGTAGGAAATTAAATCTTGACCTAATTATTAAATTAATATCATTAATCATAGTTTTTATTTTATGAAAAAATGTAATTGGTTCTAGAACCCCTAAATTAGTTCGAAGCTATTTTTTCGAAATTAAATTAAAGTGTTTTAGTTACTTAAAATTAATTGAGAAGTGAAAAATGGAATTATGATTAGTAATAAGAAAGAAAATTTCAGTTTTGTTGCCGGCTATTCTAAATGGAAGTGTAAATCGCAAGCAAATCTATTGCTTAGTGAACATAGTGCTTGCGATTTCATATAAAATTGTTGAATTTAAATTTTAAGTGACCAAGGTTCGCAAAATTAATCAGTATCTAGAAAAATTACTCCGTATCTATTTCTTATATACCGTCAACATTAACCCATTCTAGTGAATAGATGTACTCGCGACTAGATACAGTCTCGAGTCAAGCTCTAGAGGATATATGCTCAAATCTCGATTTCTCGGAAATTGGAACAAAAAAAAAATGCACCTAATAGATCGTCACATCAAGCGTCCTCTCATTGTAAGATATGATTAGTTAATTTTGTTTAATATTAATTATTACTACGGACGTACAATATTTAAAAACACTGAAACTTTTTCGGGCATTCTAAGTTTTTTTCCATCGGGTCTAATCGGGTCGCGGATTCGCAGTCAGTTTCTTTTTGGTGTCAGGTTTTAGACGCGACCTGCACATCTGAAATCGCGACATGCTCTATTCGAGCGAAACCCAACGAGATCCGACCGAAATATATTCTGTACATTAATAGTGGCAATTGTTGGTAACTTCTCGTAAAATAATTCTAATTTTCAAGAATTATTGCCTGTTTTTATCTCGAACTTTCGCGTCGAGTGAGGCTTCTGAGTTTTTTTTGTTTGGGTTTTCGAGCTGGGTCGGGAACACGATATCCGCCACAAAGGCACTTTACACACTACTAATTAATATACATGCTCTGTCCTAAAAGTAAGTTGAATATATCTAGGAAAAAAAGATTCGTTGTAGGTAAAGGTACACGCAACTAAAATTCTTCAAATTAGCTTCCTTCTTCGTCGGAACACCGGAACCAACTTTTTACCCAGTCGGTGAATGCACCATGAAAGCGCTGACGGGGACCTCCTTCAAGTACTACATCGTTGCTTCTTTTACGGCTTCTATAGTCCCGAAATGGTGGCCCTTAAGTTCCTTTTTGATCCTCGAGAACAAGAAAAAGTGCGATGGTTTCAAGTCGAGGCTGTACGGCGGCCATTTATACTTGGAAGCCCTGAAGAGGCTTCAAAGTAGAGTAAAACGCGTTAGAAAGGAGATCGCCAACACTTGGCGTCTTCACCATGACAACGCGCCGTCGCATACTATCTTCACTGTCAGGGTGTACTTAGCGAAACGCGGTGTGATAATACTACACCAACGGCCGCACAGGCTCAATTGGTCACCACAGGGCTTATGCATGTTCCTGAAGATCATGAAGGAACTCACGGGCCACCATTTCGAGACTTTGGAAGCCGTTAAAGAAGCAACGACGAGGTGTTCAAAGGAGGTCCCCATCAACGCTTTCTAGAGTGCATTCAGCGACTGGGAAAATTGCTGGTGCTGGAGTTCCGACGCGGAAGGAAGTTATTTTGAACATTTTAGTTTCTTGTACCTTTATCTGAAATGAATGTTTTTTCCCGGACTCACTAAACTTAATTTTCGAATAAACCCTGTGAAATTAATAATGATAACACATTTAGAGAGATGAGTAACTGTGTTACCCTAGCGAAACTTTTGAATATTAATCCATCCCAAAACAATTCTATGCAAATTTTTATAGCGTTTCCAGTTATGAAAAACTGTTGTTTATGAAATCAACCACAGAAGGAGGCAACTCCTGAGAGATTATCGCGATTTCCGGACAAGAAGGAACATTAATGTCCAGGTTCCTCCTAAGTTCCAAGACCAGGCTGAAATGAATACCTTCCTTCGTGAGGATATGTCGAAAGAGTCTCACATCTAGATCATAGATTGGTGACTGACTATGGATCAAAAAGCCAAAAGACGCTTGCATCAACTGAACAAGAAAATTGAATGGGCAAGACGAAATGCGTCCCGTGTTCAGTGTGTGATTGACTACATAACATCTGTTACACGGTTTGCGGAAAGTTTTCGAAAGTGCGCAGGCGAACTGAGTATTTTCAATCACACCCTGAACAAGTAGAAACTGCTGAAAATTAAGAAACATATTGGTGACATAATAGGGGTGTTGTCTGAAGCGTTTCGAGTACTTTGTTGTACTTTTTCTACTTTTAGAATAGCCAACAAAAATTTCATACGTAGATGAAAAACTAATAATTTTAATCAAGGCTTCAATTCTCAGCCATTACATAATTCGAATGTTACAAAATCTCCGTATTATGTATATTAAATTATAGATACGTATTATTATATTTACCAATAGGATAGGGAAACAGAACTAAAGTGCAACACAGAATAACTATCACGGACGCCATTTTTTTAAATAAAAGAAACCCAAATCTAAAGAGTTTCGATAAGAAATAACCTAATTAATATTCTTGAAAATGTTTTAGTATACATTACAGCAGCCACTATCTCATTTGTGCTCGTAAATTATTTGTATGATTTTTATAACTCTCCTTCTCTAACGCCGTTTCGTAATCAGTCAAATCTTAATTAGCCTGGCTGTCATTTTTTTCACCATTTTTTGTTTTATGAAAATTATTGCAATCGTTTGCCACTTCTTATCCCTTTTCCATTGATTATTTAATTTCGAGGAATTTGTTTGAATAATACTTTTAACCAGATAAGTTTAGTCCATTTCATACCTTTTTTTTTGTACCATTTTCTCAACATATTTAAGTTAAATTTTTACAGTGGTGATTAAAATAATCAAACTGCAAAATTGTATCAGATCATTATTTTTAACGCATTAAAACTTTATCTGCTACAAAAAGTGTAACTTTACAAAATTACCTGCAATAAAAATAATCTCTTAATCACCTCATTTTCAATATTCATATACTTCTACGTTTCGATGTGACGACTCGTTGGAGATAATGCTCTATCAATAGAAATATTTTTTCTGTAATTCTTGTTCAAACTGTTTGATAATATTTCAGTACACTTTCTTATTTGACTAGTATATAAAGCGTCATATAAATGAATATCTACACGTAATTATTTAATTTTCAAGCTGGAAATACAGTCTAAGGTAAAATAGATCTTTTAAAAAAAATTTTTTTTCACTTAGGAAGTTTTAAATCAGTATCCTAAATTCGGAAACTATTTTTCGATGTCTGATCCAAGTTAATTTGAGGTTTGGCAATACAGAATAATTATTTCTATTTTTATTTCATCATCCAGTATTTTTTCACATTTTAATATAAATTATCGAAGTTCTTGTAATAGACGTTAATTATTTAAACAACTGTCTGTTATTAAAATATTACTTCTAGCTGAAATCAGACAGAGAAATTTAGTTTTTTGCAGTTTTGCCTTTTTATGGATGGTTTTAGTTAGAGTATTGTTCTCTTCATCTATGATGTCCTCAAGGTTATCTAGTTAGTTATACATTTTATTATTTGGTTAAAAATTTAACAGTTTTCTTAAAAAGACATTCAGTGTAGTTGCAAATTCAACCGTTTTCTTTAAAATTTTTATTTTTGGGGAAAAAATTCAACTCCTTTGGTAGAACATTAACCTTTTGTTTAAAGTTTATATTTCGTTGCTGAAATATTTTTTTGATTGAAAGCCTTTTTTTTGACAATTTCTCTTATTAATTTAAAAATTCAACTGTTTTAGCAGAATTATTATTTTTCTTTGACAAAAATTCAACTGTTTCGTTTAGAATTTAACTATCTTAATAAAAAGTCATATTTTTAATTCAAAATTCGACTATTTAGCAGAAAATTTACTTAGTGTTTACAATTTTTATTTTGGTGTTAAAAAGTGAACTGGAATCTTCTCTGGATGAAAGGACAACTATTTTTTTGAAAAAAATTTTCTTCAAAACTTTTCTGTTTTAGAAGACATTTTATCTTTATTGAATAAAAATGCACCTGATGGGTTGAAACTTGAACAGCTTCTTTAAAGTTTGTCTTTTTAATTTTAAAATTGTAATTTCTAGAGAATTTAACTAGGTTGTTACCGATTCTCCCTTTTTGGTTGAAAAAATTCGTCTTTTTGGATTGAAAATTTATTTTTTTCTTAGAATCTAATTTTTTGTTAAAAAATTGATATTTTTATCTTGCAAAGTAAACTGGATTTTTTTTTTGATGAAAATATCACTATTTTTTTGAAAATCCAACTTCTTGATTTAAAAATTCAAGTGTTTTAATAGAAATTTCATTTATTTTTTATGACAATGTAACATTTGTACTCAAAATAATTTTTGTTTGCTTAAGTATTGAACTATTTTCTTTGAAAAATTTGGTTCAATGATTTTGTTAAGAAGTCTTCTTTTTTGTTTGAATTAATGTTTTAAATGAAAATGTGACTTTTCCATTTTTTCAATATTGAGAATTTTTAATTGAAAATTCTTTTTTATTAAACAAATCATTTTCGTGATTATAAATTTAACTTTTTTTAATTTCACTTTTGATAGCGAAAATTTGTCTTTTGGCTTTAAAATTCTTTTTTTTGTAGTATTTTCAACTCATTCTATTGAAATATACACTATGACACTTTTTTGTTTAGAATTTAGGTTTAAAAGTCTTCCTTTATAGTAAAAAAGACATTTTTTTGTTTAAAAAAATTATTAACTTTGAGAAATTTAATTTTTTATTTGTAATACTGTTTTATTCTGTTTATAAAAGATTCAAGTTTAAAAGTATTATGCAATTTACGGAATTGACGAAATTAAAAAATTTCAGAGCATTCACGGAAGTCACGAAATTTAGGGAATTCGCGGAATCCATAGAATTCACGGAAATCCATGAATTTACGGAATTCAAGACATTTACGAAATCCAAAAAATTCAAGGAACTCAAGGAATACATGAAATTCATGGAGTTCATGAAATTCACGGTAATTATGGAATTCGCGGAATTCATGGAATACATGAGATTCATGGAATTAGAGCAATTCATGGAATTTAACTAGTTAATGAAATTCAATGAGTTAATGAAATTCAATGAAATCACAGAATTCACGGAATGTATAAAATTCATAGACTTACACGAACTTCTTGCATTCCATAAATTCCGTGAATTTCTTCTATTCCATGAATTCCATGAATCCCATAAATTCCGTACATTCCGCTAATTCCGTGAATTCCAAGATCTCCGAGAAGTCATTTATTTCTATGAATTGTGCGAATTCCGTTAATTCATTGAATTCCGTGAATTCCGATAATTCCATGAATTCTCTGAATTCCGGGCCTAACATGAATTCCGTGAATTCCCTAAATTGAGCGTATTCCGTGAGTCTCATGAATTTGAGTTTCAGTGAATTCCTTTAATTCAGTGAATTCCGTGATTTCAGTGAACACTTTTCATGAATTCCTTGAATCCCACGAATCCCGTCAATCCCTGAATTTCATGAATTCCGTAAATCCTGCGAACTTCGTGCATTCCAATAATTCCGCGAATTCTTTAAATTTCATGAAGTCCGTAAATTCCATTAATTTCGTGAATTCCTTTTTTTTAAATGAATTTTGTAAATTCCATGAATTCCGTGAAATTAATGAATTCCGTAAATTCCGGAAATCCAGTCAATTCCGTGATTTCATTGATCTCCTTAAATTCCATCAATTCCGTGAATGTGAAGAATTCGTGGAAAAAAAATCAAGAATCGAATGATTAAATTTGGACAGCCACCATAAAATGTTCCCGTTGCAATCTCCTTTCCCCTAAAAAAGGAAAAAAAATTCTTTGTTTTCCATTTGAACAAAAATAACAAAGAGGAAAAAAAAATAAGAAGGCAACCAATTAAATCCGCTTCCTTCTCATTTTTATTTTTTTCGTCTTTTTTACTTTTTCCATTATCAAATCACAATAAGAAAACATTTGCATAAAATAATCTCCAACGCTTAGGCGCTAATAAAATAAAATAATAACAAAATAAAAATAAAATAAGAATAAAATTAGTAACCACCAGTATCAGCACCGGTGCCACGATGCTCTCTCTCTGACTATAGCACAGACACCTGTGTATTTTCGGGCCTGTAAAATTCTTAAAATTTCAGATTTCAAAATTGAATGTATCGGCAAAGAAAAAAGGTATTTCAGAAAACTCAACGGCATTTGAGAGGCAACGAGAAATACTTTAAAATGTTCGGTACAGATTAAAAAAAAAAAGAAGAAGTGACAGTACATAACTTCAAATATAATCCAAAAGCACGTTTTTTTCACTTTTAGTTTAGAATATTTGAAAGTCCTAATGCAATACAGCAGTCCTGAGCCTGGATTTGGGTTCAGCAACCGTAAATTGACCAAAAATGACTTGTCTCCTCTATTGAACAATTTTATGCTTTGGAAAAATTAAATGTTATTTGATTGTTTATCAAATATAAAATGTTGATATTGCTTACAGATTCTTAGTTAGATTTCTTTTCGGAAAATTTTTTTTGATATATTTTTTTGAACCTCCATATGAAAAACATTCTTATGAAGACCTACATTTATATTGTACCAACAGCAATAACCATAAAAAAGTTTCACTAAAATAAATGGCAATCCGATTTTTTGTAGACCATTTAAATACATTGTCTAAAATATTTTCATTTCTTCTTCTTTATTCACAATGTGTTTCCTAATGGCTTATTTCTACATTAATCTACCGCAATTGTACTGTCGGAAGAGTGAACAAGCAAATAATGAATAACAATAAAAAAAAAACCTTTTCGCTTCTAACTCGTTTCTCAGCCATTCCACCCTCCCCTAGAATCATTACCACATTCTATTGCCGCCTTCTCTTATCTTCTATTCCTCTGCTACTTCCATCCCATACATCTTCCATGTTTCCTCTTCCCATTCACATACTCTGCACTTTTTGTTCTCTTCCTTTTTCCAATACATCCCGTCCTTGACCTCGTTTCCCGATCTAAATCTTTCTGCTCTGGTCCATCGTCTCTCCCTACAACTCTTTTCTAAATACTTTGGTTCTCCTTGCTTTCTTATTATCTTATACCATTTATTATATTTTGATTCTGCAATAATTTCCATCTTTCCATTAATTGTCTTTCCCTGTCCCTTGCATCCAGTTCTGCATAGTTTACTCCATTCCCTCTCCTATATCTCTTTCTCTAAAAGTCTCCCTCCTTTATTCTCATAATGTAAATTCTACCATTCGCCTTCTTCGTTCTTTTACCTCCTTTAAACACTTTCTCGCTGACTCATCCCTTAACTTCCTCTCAAATTATCAAGCCCTCTTACTCGCTTTACCTAATACCGGCCATGGTCATCGTCACTACCGTCATGGTCTGGTCTAGTCACCGCTATTTGAAGGTAGTGATGTATCACTGCAATGAAGAAAAACTTTGCAATAAAATTATAATGATGAAAGCAAAAGACGGAGCATATGCAGAGCTTCTAGGTGACGGTGGTGTCCATGCGCTGTATGAAACCCACCATTGTCATACGACTCCAGGTAACCTGGCTGAAAGTCTAAGTGAATGGTAGATGGACTCGAAAGAGCCATCGGCAATAACCATTGATGGCTATCAAAGGAATTTGATAAAAACTGCATGAGGTAACACGTAAGTGTCCTTGACTATCACCAGTTATGGTAAGTAGAGAAATCTGCTTGACACTGGAAAGATCAGTTAATTACCAACTTTACTATTGTTCAATCAATCATTGTTCGAACAATTTTGCCTTTGTTGATTGACTGATTCGAAACTGATCAGTGTAATGCCAGCAACTGGTAGAGGTGCGTAAATTATTACTACACCTCGAAAAGAAAGCCCATTCCCTTGGCAGTGGTTTCGCCAGATGACAATGGGATTTCCGTTATTGGGCTTAAATTATTTCTCGAAAATTTCGCAAAGAAATTTTAAATTTTGAAGACGACATCAGTTCGAGCTAAGAAGATCCAGGCGCCCAAATGAGGGAGCAGCTTAGCCACTTACGTATACACACAAGTACATGAAAGTGTTACCAGCAGGGCCCTCGTGGAGTTTGCCGCTCCTAATGCCTCCTCACCCATTCCGAAGGCACGTCGTGTTCAGCAAACTAAATAAAGAGTCATTTCGCCTTTCTTTTCGAGGTGCAGTAATAATTTACGCACATCTACCAGTTTCTGGCATTACACTGGATGGTTTCGAATCTGTCAATCAACAAAGACAAAATTGTTCGATTAATGGTTGATCAAAGATTAGCAAATATGATCATTAACCGATGCTTCTAGTGTCTATAACGTCCCTTAATCACACTCTCCCCTCCTCCAAGTGCCCGTTCTGATTTTTCAATCTTCAGTATCCTACTTTGCAAAAGTTTTACCTTCTTATTATGGTCAACCTGTTTTTCCAATCTTTGTTTGAAAGTTTTTATCCTTTTACTAATTGTTCCCTAACCTATTCCCATTTGCTCATCTCTTTTCTAAGTCCTGCCATTTCTTTCCTAATTTCTTGTTTCTAATTTCTCGCTTTCTCCTTATGCTCTATCTCTCTTCCTATTTATGAACGGTGCGATTGAGTCAAAACTATCCGCCTTCAATCTCTCCCTTTCTACCATTTCCCTACATTGGACCCTTGTCACTTTTTGGCGTGAAAAATACCTTTTCGTCTGAACCCATCAAAAACGTAATCTACGCCCTTCGTCGCTACTGTCACTACGGCGCTACCTCACCCTGCAACCGTATTTTCTTCAGTGTTTCCCTCCCGTGATTTTCTCGCCCTATCCCTTCCTGTCGCCTCTACTCAGCTGCACTTGTCTCCCCACCCTGCTCCTCGCGCTAGACTAACCAACCTCTCAGCCTGCAAGAAACAGTCTTAATCTCCCAAAATATCACACAACTTTTCACTTTAAGGATGTACATTACGTACAATCAATCTCAAAAGTTCTAAGCATACTTCAGAAAAAATTATTCAAGTTGAAATTGTTTATTTAACGGTAGTTACTGACAGGTACAGTTTTTCTTTTTTATTCAGGGACCAGTTACAATTCTTATTTAATCCTAATGACCAAGGCCTCATTTTATTCTTCGAAAGATTCTCTAGATTTTTATTTGGATGGATTTTATTTAAAAACATTAGTTTAGAAATCATACCGTTATTATTCTTATGAACAATGATAGTTTAAATTTTAATTAACGACACCAAAGTGGAATTAAAGAGAATCTTTCAAAGAATAAAATGAGGCATTGATTATTAGGATTAAATAAGAACGGTAACCTTTCCCTGAAGATAAAGCAAAAACTAAAACTCTAAATAACAAATGTTAAATAAACAATTTTCATCTCTGCTACTATTTCTAAAGTGCACTTAGAAGCTTTCATCAAGGATTCCAGAAATCAATAATAGATCTATTTTTTTCGAGTTTCCAAATCATTTTAAAAATTCGCAAGTTTTGTGTTCTTTCCAACATACAAACCCTCACTTAAAAAACCCTCTTAAATTCTACTGCAAACTTAATGAGTTTAATAGATTGATAATAAAACTAATAGTAAAACAAATTTTTCAAATTATTTCTTTACATATTTTTTTATCATTTTTCTCCTTATAGACGGTCTTCACTGATCCGCAGCAGTATCTGCTGCTATGTCTTGTATTAACGAAAAATGAGCTGATAAGTATTACCTCCCTAAATTCAAGTAAAGAATATAATTGTACAAAATACAACTAGAATTTTATTGACATCAATAAAAAATTTGACATATTATTATTTTCTTCATTAAATTAACCTTTTGTTACAAATATTTGTCCTTTAGGGCAGCTCTAAAGAAAAAAATTATTTCTCTGAAAAACTTTAATAAACGTATATATTTTAGAGTTTTGATTTTATTTTGTTAAACAGAGTAATTAATTTATTAATTGATTGCTTATATTAACTTTTGTCAATCACTATTAAAATAATTTTTATAGACGAGAAAAAAATCCGCCTGGGCCCGGACTTGAACCCGGAACACCACTATTCATGAGTAGAGCGTTTAACCAATTACGCGACCGGAGTCATGTTACCTATGCAATTTTTGTGATTAATGTCAATCTTAATAAATTCAGAGAATCTGAATGTAATTTAGCGTTGCGGGTTCAAGTCCGGACCGAGGCATTTTTTTTCTCATTTCTTTAAGAAAATATATATAATAAAAAGGAATTAAGTAAAATACTGGTGGAAATACTTTAATTTGTCTTTGTTTTTATAATAATTTATTATTTTGATAGCAATTTTCTCTTAGAATAAAGTTATAAAGTCGCGGTTGTTTCCTAATTTTCCAACTTGCTTCAAAATTTTCAGTTAGCCCTACACAATAATGAAATGAAATTAATCAGATGAATCTCTAAATTTCATTTTAAAAATATATAGAAATAAAACGCATTTATTTTTTTGTGATTTCAAACAAAAAAGTGGTAAATATCTACTCCCCTAACTTATCTCAAATTTCTCTTCTTTTCCCTACTCTCATTTCCCTTACTTTTCATCCTCATATCCCCTAACTTTGCCTAAATTCCTATATGGCATTATCCGCGCCTATCCTACATCTGTTCTCCACTTTTCTCTCACTAGAGCGTTTCCAAACCGAGAGTCACTTCTCCACGAGCCCCCGCGGTGTACACTTCGACACTTTCTAAATAAATCATTTTCACCTAACCTCACCTTCTTACTTTTTAGTACACCCTCCCTCCTAACATTTGCATGCCGCCTTCACAGCATAGTCGCAGTCGACCCCTTTACGGGGAGAATAACTACCGTATCGGCATTAATCGCCACAGCCCCAACATCGCGCTGGATAAACTGGATAACCCTTCTCTACACACTTTATTTAATTTTAAATAACTATTGAATCAGTCTTAACCCACAGTCTGACCTCAGATTAAGTCCTTTAACCACATCCGTCTTTATCAGAAGTATTCGAATTTGCCTAGAAATTTGGACAGGGGAGTGGACAACTGCATAAAACCTTTTCACGAGTTCAGCTATTTGTTCGTGTAACAAGTTTGAATGTAAATATTCGAACAAGACCATCGACCTGCCCGACATTAGTTAAAAAACAGCGAATGCACAGTCCGTACGTCATACAGTCACCTATCCTAGTACTCTCCGGAATCGAAATGACTTAAAATCCGTAGTCTTCTCGAGTCGATGTTCATCGCGCATGTAATGCCGTCGCTTAGTTACTGCAAATATGGTAATTTGATGATAACAAATAATAAATGTAATTTAAAATTTCGTGTTCAATTGTTTATTTTTTATAATATTGACACCTGTCAGCTACATTGTGCTTAAACACTAAATATATATCCTTATTCAAATCCGTAGATTTTCTAAGTTCTTAGGTTGTGCAGAAATTGATTAATCTCCTTCTTCCATGCCACTGTTGAATTCTTCTTGGTAACACACTTTCCCAGCTCCCCACCACTCTATAAATGTGAATATATATATATATATATATATATATATATATTTTTATATATTTTATTTT